>CAUYTI010032448.1:0-45845 GCA_963575145.1 Galago senegalensis | reverse complement strand
TTTAAAAGAAAGAGTACAATTTATTTATCATGGATAAGCATTGACTTTTCCAGATGGTCAATGGAAAAGGGTTCCACTTATGAATGACAGAAGACCCCGACCCAAAGACTGTTCCCAGCATAAGTATTTCATCCTAGCTGCCCCAGTAATTATCTGGAAGCATTTTTCATTTGTTCCCCACACTCCTTAGGTATTCTTGTCTGTTATTGGTTGCAGGTTACCTTAGTTACCACATGTGGTCATTTTCCTTTATGTGTCAACAGTAATTGCTACTTGTTATTTTCCAGGTTTTATATGACGGTGACTAGTAATCTTGCAATGTTTGTGACCTTTGCTGTGTCTATTATTCTGTACCTGGAACCCTCACTCCACTTTGGTCACAAGCTAGAAATTGTATTTTGTAGGAGACAGGTCATCCTGAAATTCATTGTTTACTGCAGGGCATTTTTTAATTTCTTTGTCTAGAAGTCCAGACTTATTTTGCTTCCTTGTAGCCCCTTTATCCCTAATCAAGTATCTGTTGTCGTCATCTGGGGACTGTCGGGAAATAAGAATACTCTTAGTTTGAGGAAACCCAAGTTTTTCCTGACATATTTGAAGCGTCATCATTAGCCTCCAAATTAGTTTCAAAACACTGGTTTTTTCCCAGCACTCTGCCAGAGTGCCCAAAAGTTTGAAGATAAAGATAAAAATATATATTAAGTAGGTCATGTAACTTAAATGTCATGTATTTTTATGTGTCTTAAAAGCAGGTCAATGGTGCTCTGCAAAGTTGGGGTTTAGTTACGTCCAAGAAGTTGCCTTTGTGATGACTGTTTATAGCTTTATCACGTAATACAGCAGAAATGACCCAGTGTTCCCTCAATACATGTATGTGATGTAATTTCTTTCACTTGAGACTCCTATTGTGAATCTAAATTAGTGATTGGAAATGATAAATTTTTAAACTTTCACATTTCTAATTGTCGTCATTCTGGAAAGTGAGCATTTCCTGGTAAAATGCCTTGTATACTCATGCTCACAGCTAATTTGGTGACAAAGCCAAATGTTTCTTATTTCTGAAATAGAAGCAGAAAAAAGAAAGAAGTAAACCCTACTACAAAACCTGATTTGTTTTTCCCGTAAAATAAAGAATGTACTTTAGCAAACAAGTTGTAGAGGAGGAAAGTGACTAAATTCAATATCACTTCAAATTATAATTACTTGTTAAAGGAAGTCAATCCATTTCAGATTTATACTAAAGAAACATGAGGATCGTGTGTACTTTATACATGGAATCAGGAACCAAACATGTCATGAAAATCTTAAGTTTAAAACCCCCAAAGGTGTCTTTTGTGTTTGTTTCCTCTTGACTGAGAAAGAAGCACACGGAAACCAAAATTTGGCAAAAGGTGCATTCTAAATTAGCCCAAAATTCAAATGTAAAAGCTTTTTCAAAGTCTTGGTTTATGCTGGTCTATGCTACTCACCCTCCACCCTCCACATTCTGACTCTTTATTTGTTCCTGTAAGTCAGGTTCATGCAGTCTTTCATGACTCCTAATGACCTTGGCTCTGAATGTACCCCGGGATATCTTGACACTCCCCATTGACTTCCCTTGGTTTGCTGCTTTTTCTCAAATAAATAGAAGTTGGAGATCCTGTTTTTAAATATACAAAATGGTTGGTGGCTCTCCTGGAGGGAAATGCGTGAGCCAGAGCCCTTTCTGTTGATGATTTCATTTTACTATGGTTGTGAATGTGATAAATGCACCTGTCTCTGGAGAATGGAGCTGCCAGCTTCAGGGAGTGCCAGTGTGACTGTAACTGCCTCCATTTCAGGGAGTTATTTTTCACTGAATCTGTTTTGCTTGTACTGGGATAGTGGGCACAGAGATTATTTACAGCTGTATTTAGAAATAAGAAGAGTAAATACAGTGACATCCATGGAAAGGAAAAACTGAGCTATCCACACGTATGTCCATTATTCTTATTTGTTTCTGCTTAACACTATTTAGAATAGCACTGGTTAAAAAAAAAGTGTATCCTCTTTTGGGGTACAGTGTACCCTATGCTGGAGAGGGTACCCTAAAAACCCTGAGTTCAGAATTATACAATTCATCTAAGTAACAACAACTACAAACAAACATTCATACCCTCTCAATCTCTTGCAACAAAAAATAAAATTAAAAAAATAATAAATGTAAAAATAAAAAATCATATCATCATAAGTAATAAGCTATTCTAAAACCTATCTGAGTTTTCTGGAAATTCAAACCATCATGCACTATAAATTTATTGCTTGGAACTTAGTTCCCTTAGATGCTGCCCTGGGAATTACAGAATTACATTTTGACACACTGGTTCATTTTACTTATGTGTGTTTTTGCACATACATAGAAACCTTTACCTCAGTTCATTCCTGTCTCCAGGGCTTCCATTTCAAACTGTTCCTTACTTATTATTTCTTTAGGCAGGGTGCAGCTGGCTCTTCCTGTTACAACCTAAAATTGCATCAGTTAACAGGGCATTGGAGTAAATGAATTTCAGTTCCAAAATGAAATATTTGAGTTTTGGAAAGTTTTATTTATTCCATCATAGCTTTTGAGTATGTATAAACTGGGAACTTCTCTAATATTTCATTTATGAACTCGGTAATAATGACCAATGACTAGCCCTTTGGGTCTACACACATAAGGCATAATGGAATATGCAGCCACATCTGATCTGGCCATTCTTGGTGTTCAGGGAGACCATCTTCTAGCAAAGTTGGGCAGTGACTGACTTCTTTACAGAGTCCTTTTCATTCAGCTAAACATTCTTTAGATGATCTACTGTGTATTTTTCTCCTTTTATGTGTGCAGTTATCAATAGGAAACATTTCAGTTATTATACTGAATAATATGGAATTTAAAATTGGGACAGATTCTTTATATATAATATTTGGGCTTTGTAAGATTTTTTTTTTGAACTCCTATACATCATTATGAAGAAGGCTAAGAAGTAGAAGACTTTCTAGTTCCTTCTTAGCCTTAGTTTTGCTATCTGTAAAGTGGGTATAACAATGATACGATGATGATTTATGAAGATTTACTGGGAAACTATGTTCTATCAGGAGAATATGTTAATTGTGCTTTAGATACACTTGATTTATTGAAGTTACAACATCACAATTTAATGCAGAGATGTGGTAAATTAGTAAGTGGTGCTATTATTATTTTCAAGAGGTAACCAAGTTTCATCGGAAAGAAATCATAGAATCTTGTAGCTGAAAGAGACCTCAGAAAGAATCTATAAGATTGTCAGTACAACCCCTCCTTTGCATACAGTCATAAGAGGTTACTTGCATAATGGCATGGAGACTATTACTCCCTGAGGTAGCTCAATCCACTTCTAGACTGTTTTAATTGTTAAAAATAAATTTTCTTATATGATCCACTGTCTCATCTATTAGTTTATGAGATATTTATTCAAAACTGACAACATTCTATAAACTAGGCTAAATTAAGAATAGTAATGAACAGAGCAGATATCACCCTTGACTTGGTGTAATATTTGCCTTGGTACTGTAGGTTACACCTATTGCATACATCAAAAGCAAAGAGAAAAACACAAACAGGTCCTTTCATTCTTTCTTGGATGTTCTCATTCAAAGATTTGAAGGAGGTTTCTTGTTCCAGAAGAATCAGAATAAACCTGAAATTTTCTTTTGTTAATTCTATGATCTCTAGGCTCTGCTACTGCTTTTAAAACTGAGAACAATACATTTTTTAAAATTACTAAACTTTTAATAGCTACCAATGGTCAGTATTCCAATTGTAAATATGATTTGGTGGTCAAGGAGATACCTACAACTTAAACTTATCATCCACATGTTACATCTTCAATTGGAACAATAATACAATAAATAGGTAATTAGATCTTCTAATATTAGAATTTTTTTGTACGATGATTTACCTGATTTTGCACAATGATTTGAGCACCAGCAAATCTTCAGTGTCCATACATGCGCTCCACACTTCAATCTTTCATATATCATGCTGCCATTTTTGCTATATTTGCTTATTACCAGTGTAGTACATTTCTAAATATTTTTGTTTAAATTGGTTTATTTTTAAATGCTGGCATATATTGCATTAAAAGTTAAAATAGTCTTTATATTTTATATATTTTAAAATAACATGTAACTATTAAACATTTTAAAATTTCAATTTTATTCATTTCACATTTTGTGATGATGGAGGTAGAAGCTTTCTCATTTCTGTCCTTCCCAAACATTCAGTTACTCATACTTTTTTGTCATCTCTGGATCTTTCCATTAGGAAATATTATAAGGTATCATATAATTTTGTAAGTTATATGTTAAGAAGTTTTATATAACTATAAAAATACTTTTATGTTAAAAATATTTGTTCTTAACTGTAATTAAACATATCATTTTTAAAACCTGAAAATTCACTTTATATTTACTGTAATTGCCCCCCAAAACACCAATTTATCTCCTATTGGACACTAAGAGTATGTATGTATATGTGTGTGTGTATTTGTGTGTGGGAGGGGTGGGGGTAACATGACTGGTGGTGATGGTGAGTGATACTACTAAAGGTACCAGAACAAAAGAGCCTCAATGTGCACTTAAAACAATTCACTTTTTTTTTGAGACAGTCTTGGTTGCCCAGGCTAGAGAGGCATGCTGTCAAACTAGCTCAAAGCAACCTCAAACTCCTGGGTTCAAGCAATCCTCCTGCCTCAGCCTCCCCAGTAGCTGGGATTACAGGTGGCTACCACAATACCTGGCTAATTTTTCTACTTCTAGTAGAAATGGGGGTTTTGTCCTTGCTTAGGCTAATCTCAAACTTCTTAACTCAAAGGATCTACCCTCGTGGGCTTTCATGAGTCTTTGCACCTGGCCCCAAACAATTAATTTGAATGACTAAGGGCTAATATGCTGCAGGTTCAGCCTATCAGACCAAAGCTTGTTTTTGTTGTTGTTTTCAATCTTTAAAATATTTTAAAATGTCATCTATAAGGATATGTGTGAGAAATTAAACCAAAAAAAAATTGTATTCTAGATTTTCTCACAGTCTTGGATGTGCTTTGATTTCACATGCCATTTAAAATAACCCCTTGATTGATAAATAGGAAAAAAGTGATAGCATCAGGTGTGAAGAAATAGAGTCAAAGTTAGACTAGTTAACACTTATTACTTTGGCATTTTCCAGCCAGGCAAGTTAAAAAATTCTTTGGATTATCAATTAGTCTAAAAGTCTGACCCACATTTGTTCTTCTCCAGTATTTTATTGTTGCTTATAACAGACTAACATTATTCAGTACATAGGCCATTGTTACTTTGAATAAATACAATTGAGACATTACAGAAGCCCAAATTTTGGCAATTCTTATAAATTTTTAGGGAATGCTCATAATTCTACTTTTGTACATAAAAGAAGTATTTCTACCTTATGTTCTTCTTAACATGTCAGATTTTTCATAATTTAATTTTTTAAAAAAATGTGAATTACATAAAACTTTCTTTAGTTACTTCTCCTCTTTGCAATTTAGATGTGCACTTGGGCAGAGTTTTAGTTTCCTAATCTGCCCATTTTCTGGTTATTTTTCCATAATCCAGGAGTTGGATGGCTTTGCTAGTTCTTTTTCTCCTGAATTGTGGCTCATTGGCTTGACAGAGTACAGCAGGTGTTAAGGTACTTTAATGATCTCTTCTTCTAGGCATATCCTTAGGGGAAGGACAATTGCTGCTAGCAAAACCTAAATGGGAATTCATGTCAGGTCATTTCCTGGACCTTATGCAAGTTTTAACAGACTCTTTGTAAAATAAGGAAATCAACTCTTGATTTGGAAAAGTGTTGTGTGAATTAGATAAGATAAAGAAGGATAAAGTGCCAGGCAAACTGCCTGGCAAAAAGCTGGTGCTCAATAACGTTAGTTATATTTTCAATTATGATTGACCTTAAGCAACTGGTGTTCCCAGGAGCAGAGCAAGAAGAAATGAAATGAAAGTCAATAGTGAATTAAGACTTCATTTATTGATTAAATATGATAAACAGTAGCCCTGTTAATTTATTATTATGTCACTTAGTGAAATCTTGGGTTCTGTTTATCCTTGGACTGATCTATTTTGCCATTTCCTATACATGTATGCATAAAGCATAAAGCAGTGCAGGAACATTAAGAAGTGGGGAATGCCATTAACTTTATTGCTAAAAGTTTGGGATAAATGAACTATACAGGTAGAAATATGAGTAAGAGAGGATGTTCATCCCAATAAAATGATAATAAAATCTTTATTGCCTCCCACATCATTACCTGCTGTATTTTGCTTGTGTTGGATATAAAGAAGAAAAAGGATTGCAGACTCTGTTTCTGCAGCTCTTAAAAGCCTTGAATGATCATCTTTTTCCTCCTTTCCACTTACAATGGCAAGTTCCTTAGGCTTCAGATGAAAGGACACAAAACAAAAATGTAATGAAAAAGTATTCTAACCACCTGAGTCATGTTTCCTGGAGAGAGGTAATAAGCTAAGCCTTCCTGAATACACTATAGATATAAGCAACTCACAGACACTGACCCAGAAAATATAAAAATGTTCTCATTCATTTTGATAGCACTGAATTCTTGAGTTCACTGTTTTTGGCATTGTGTTGGTCTAAAACTCTGGACTTCCATGGACTCTTAATTAATAGATGTAAATAGCAATTATTATTTAGGTGGCTCTAATCATGGATTGAGACAATGAAGCCCATTCTTGTAGCTTTAAATGAGCGACTTTGCTCAGTGCAAAAACACTTCCACACTCCCCAAAACATTATTGAATGTGAATAAATTGCACAGCTAAAAAATTTTGTCATCTCATATCTTTAGAGTCTTTTATTAATCATAATATGATTATGATTGCTATTATCATTCCATCTTTATGCTAGGTTTTATTTTTAAAACACACACATCATTACCAGGTATGAGGCATTGGCGATTCTCAGTTATTTACAAAGATGTACTGGAGCTTTTTATTGACCTCTGGCCACAGTATAAATTATCAGAGTGTGCTATAACATTTCTCTCTGCTTGATGAAACTCCCCATGTTTCCCTTCAATTTGTACCACCCCTCATGTCCATTGTGTGATAGTTTCCATTGATAGCCTCCAGTGCTAATATCCCATCTTTCAAATATGTTCTGACTATCCCTTTTGATACATACCAAAAACCCTGGGATCAAGAGGGGAAATGCACATGAATAAAATAATCAATAAGCCTTAATGGTCTAAGAAAGAGGTCAGTCCCCTTGATTAAAATTCAAATAATGTCTATGCAACTTAGGCCACAATCCAGCTCTTACCCTCTCTTGGCTTCTGTTGAGCTACTGGCTTCACTGGCTATTTCTTTTTTTTTTTTTATTGAATGATAACTATGTACATTAATGCACTTCTGGGGTACAGTGTGGGGTTT
This sequence comes from Galago senegalensis, assembly GCA_963575145.1. Classification (NCBI taxonomy): domain Eukaryota; kingdom Metazoa; phylum Chordata; class Mammalia; order Primates; family Galagidae; genus Galago; species Galago senegalensis. Next base: position 38,402 of record CAUYTI010032448.1, on the reverse strand, counting down.
TCACATGTAATCTGAAATACTTCCGTCAAACTGGTCAACACAGCCTTCATGTCATTTTCTCAGTTATTGCTTTAAAACGTTCACATTCAACTCTTAGAAAGATTCACCTGTACCCCTATAAGATAAACCTCAGAAGTGATCCCTCCAAATCCCCTCCCTCCACCCTTTCTTCCTCCTTCTCCCTCCCCCCTTCCCACATTCTTAGGCTATTTGGTTATAGCTTTCATATAAAAGGTATAAATTAGTCTCATAATAGGGGTGTGTACATTGGATACTTTTTCCTCCATTCTCGTGATACTTTGCTCAGAAGAAAATTCTCCAGCTCCATCCATGTGAACATGAAGGATGTAAATTCTCCATCCTTCTTAATGGCTGCATAGTATTCCATGGTGTACATATACCACAGTTTATTGATCCATTCGTGGATCGATGGGCACTTGGGCTTCTTCCATGACTTTTGCTGAGGTCTTTAAAGGACCAAAAAGCTGGCCCTTTCTTCCTCTGTTGTAGCCAATTTATTTCAAAACTTCACCATAACTGGGAATATACTGGGAACTGTGGGGATTAGGACATATACCTTCTACATGATTTTGGAAAAGTAATATAGGCAGTGATGAGGAAAGTGTGAGTTCGTCAGTTATATTTGGTGAACGAGATGGGAGACTGAAGCGTTCACCTGGTCACTCTAAGCCCTGGTTTTATTATTTTGAAGTAGTGCCTACCCCCAGGGACTATGCTACTGTTACATTTGAGATAAAAGAGATATTGTCTAAAGCACCTGGCATATGAATACGTAGCAAACATCAGCAACCATCATTTAACTTTTCCCACAAAACATCACAGATTAAGAAGCAGTTCTATATCTCTGGTCTTGAATATTTGTTTGTTTACATATTTGTTTATTTATGAAGCATCATAAAATTTTGATAAAATAAATCAGTTATTTACAGTCATCATATGAACAGAATTTGTTTTTCTACCTTCTTGTTAGAGAGAAAGACAAATCCTTCCAAATTTAATTTTATCAGGGACTTGGTAAACCAAATCCTTAAAAATAATTTATTAAACATTGTGTACATTTATATAACATTTATATGTGTGTACATGTGTGTGTGTATATACATATATATTTATTTATTACACATACAGTTGACCACCCAAGGGACTATAACAAACTAATCAACATACAGAGGTGGCAATGGAATTAGACATACTGTATTGATATCTCATAGACCATGGATATGGTCTATGAAAAGTAGGTCAAGTTGAGTAGGTGGTCAATGTAGGGAGATGGTGAATTATGGAGATTCTACTATATATGCTTTAAGTTGGCACAGATCTTTCTGATCTCTTTTAATACCCAGTTTCTAGCTAACATTTACATTTAACAAGAAACAAACCCTCCCTTAGCCATGGGAGACCTTGCTAGTTGGCCAGTGATGCATTCCACACAGCTGAGACTCAGCATCAGAGTCCTTCTGAGTGGAACACTCCACACTCATCAGTTTGTCACAGTGGGACCTGAGGGAAACGCTCTTTACCACCCTTGGGTAGACTTTGGCTTCCCTCTGTGTCTTTGTTCATTTTCTATTTTTATCATGGAATACCACAGACAGGGTAATTTGTTTAACTCGTGCTTTGGAAGGCTGGGAAGTCCAAGAGCATGGTGCTGGCATCTGGCAAGGTCCTTCATGCTATATCATAACAAGGCAAAAGGCGTCACATGGCCAGAGGACAAGAATGTGGCAGCTCAGATCTCTCTTTTTCTTCCTATAATCCACCAGTCCTGTCATGGGAGCCTCATCCTTGCATATTTTTTTAAGAGACAAGATCTTGCTATGTTGCCCAGGCTAGCCTCAAACTCCTGGGTTCAAGTAATCCCACTGCCTAAGCCACCTGTGCAGCTGAGACTACAGGTGAACACCACCATGCCGTGACTTCTGTAATCACACTTGCCTCCCAAGGGCCTCACTTCCCAAAACTGTCAACATATGAATTTGGCAATTAAGTTTCCAACACATGAAATTTAGGGTACACATTTAAATTATAGCACTCTGCATTTGAAATATGGTAACAATTTTTTTCAGGTAAATTATGTTGGCAGTGTGTTCTCGTCTCATGGAAAATACACAAGGAACTCATGTTTTTAATTATGCTTTTATTAGAAACATAACCCTGTTGCTACTGTATTCAGTGAGTTCCTTTTATAGATCATAAAGGCCATAAATCAGAAGAAAGAAGCAGGCATGCTTTATTTTCCCTTCAGTATGTATAATTTTTTTCTCTTTTATTCTCTAGTACTTTTTCTTTCTCCTCCTAAACAAAATGATAATTATAGTAATAAATATTCATTGTGCAGAAATAATATGTAGCATTTAGAATTCTTTGCACAACACTTTGAGATGTTCTAAGTCTAACCAAAAGTAAAAATGTGTTTTGAAGTGTTTCATAGTCCTGCATTAATGATGTTGTTTGTATCATCACCATAGGCAATCCGATAGATCCTAGGGTGAAAGACAAAGCTCTCCTGTGGGAAGGCAGATGACTGACACCCCAGAGGAATGTAGGAAATTAAAAACTTCACACATGGAATTGACAACCTGTCTGAAAACCTCAATGTTGATTCTCTTGCAAGTGAGTCACAAATCATTGCAAGATTAAAAATACTATATACAAAACAAAAAGCCGAAATCATTTCTGGAGACTCGCCTTCTGAAATAGCAGTGACATACCTCAGGTCAGTCCTCTCTCAGACTGTAATACTTATGCTTTATACTCAGATAGGTCTGGACTCAAGTTCTCTTCCTGTGCCTGATGAATTGGTAACCTTAAACAAATTCTTTTGACTTCTGAGCCTACTGTTTTCCTCATTTGTAGAGGAGAAACCAGGTGACATAGTACAAGTTCATTAAATGTTAGTGCTTCCTCCATGGAGATGAATTGCCCTAAGCTGGGGAAGGTCAAGTAGACTCTCCTTGGGATTCAAGCACTAGAATTCTTTTAGTGAGCAACAATCTCCTACCAGAGATGACTGGGAGGTGCAATTTTTAAAGGTTAAACTGCTTTCTATGCATTTGTATCAGTTTACTCTCCAAAAGCAAAATGCTAAGTCGCTTTTCAATACTTCAAGTTGTCTTTATCGTTTCTAGCTACTGAATTTCAGAATAGGGGGCTGATGCTTGTAAAATGAACATTAAGTCTTGGATAAGTTGCCTCCCCTCTCTGGGTATGAGTTGTGGGGGACACCACGATCTGGTATTGCACATAATGTAGTACCATAAAGGGATGCTACCGCAGAGATGACAGCAATCAAATACGTAGAGGGGCCTAGACCCTCAAAATCAACTTTATTCTCAATTACCCTTTAAGCTAAGTAGTTTCAATTTTGTATGTTGTATGCTATGAATGTCTATGTAAAATAGTTTGAAAGGGATTTACATTTATTTTAAAAATAAGCCACTGTTATAAGAGAGCATATCTTCTGCGTGGTCTGATCCCACTAGCTCTCTGGTCCCATTCCAGGCCTCCTCTTCCTTGCTCACTTTACTATGGCCACCTTGACAGTCTTTCCATGTTTTAAACATGCCTAGCTCTTTCCTCCCTCAGGAGCTTTGCACAAGCTATTTCTTCTTTCAACTAGCCAATAAATGCTGAACCTTTATTCTTTGGCTCTCTGCTTCTTTATCCTCTCAGAGAAGTCTTCCTTGTATTACCAGCCCCATCTAAGTCTCCAACAAGTGCCAGATAAAAGTACACATAATTAAATTTGAATCTTAGACTCACAACAAATATTTTTTTAATTGTATTGTTAGGTCTTATGGAGACTTCACAGTTGTACATATGAATGGGATACATAAGATATTTGATACAAGTATATAATGTACGATGATTGAACCTGGGCGATTGGGATATCTATCATTTCAAACATTTGTCATTTTCATTGTGTTGAGAATATTATGGATATTTGAGATTTACAAAAAATTACTGTTAACAATGTAACTATAGTTCCCTGTTGAGCTCCTGATCACTAGATCTTATTCCTTCCATCTAACTATATTTCTTTACCTATTAACCAACCCATCTTTATCCCCTCTCCCTACTCTCCCTTCCCATCCTCTGGTAACCTCCATGACAGTAATATTTTTAGCTCTCACATATAAGTGAGAACATGTAAGATTTGTCTTTCTGTGCTTATTCTTTCTTTCACTTAACATAATGTCCTGTAGCTAGACCCATGTTATTGTAAATAGCAGGATTTTTTTCTTTTTGTGGCCATATAATATTCCATTGTGTACATATAGCACATTTTCTTTATTCATTGAATCTTTGATAGACTCTTAGATTTATCCCACATCTTGGCTAATGTTTATACTGCTCTACAAAACATGATTGTGTAGATACCTGTTCAACATACTAATTTCCCTTCCTTTGGATTTATACCCTGCAGAGGGATTTCTGGGTTATTTGGCAGTTCTATTTTTAGTTTTGGGAGAAACCTCCATACTAGTCTCCATAGTGGTTGAATTAATTTATGTTCCTATCAACAGTGTTTAAGGCTTCCCCTTTCTTCCCATCCTCACCAACATTTGTTATTGCACAAAAATTCTAGCTTTTGATAAAAGCTATTTTAACTGGAGTGGTTTTGATTTACATTTCTCTCATTAATGCTGACCATTTTTTCATAAACTTATTGGCCATTTGTATGTCCTCTTTTGAGAAATGTCTATTCAGATCCTTTGCCTATTTGCTTAATTGGATGATTTAATTTTTTTCCTATTGAATTGTTGGAGCTCCTCTTATATCCTAGTTACTAATCCTCTGTCAGACAAACAGTTTGCAAATATACTCTTCCATTCTGGGGGTTATCTTTTCCCTTTTATGATTATTTCCTTTGCTGTGCAGAAGACTTTTAGCTTGATGTGATCCCATTTGTCCAATTTTGCTTTGGTTGCCCATGTGTTTGGAGTATTACTCAGAAAATCATTGCCCAGATCAATGTCCTGAAGCATTTTCCCAATGTTTTCTTTTAGCAATTTCATAGTTTCAGGTGTTGGATTTAAATCTTTATTTTTATTTTATTTTTGTATATTGGGAGAGAGAAAGCTCTAATGTCATTCTTCTGAATAGGGATATCCAGTTTTCCCAGCACTATTTATTGAAGAAACTGTTCCTTACCCACCTACATGTTCTTGGCACCTTTGTGAAAGATAAATTCATGATGGATATGTGGATTTATTTCTAGGTTCTCTATTCTGTTTCATTTGCCTATGTGTCTGTTTTTATGTCAGTACCATGCAGTTTTGTTTACTATAGCTCTGAAGTGTAATTTGAAGACAGTTAATGTGATCCCTCCAGGTTTGTACTCATTGCTCAGGAGGGCTTTGGTTATTCCAGAGAATTTGTGGTTCCATATAAACTTTGGATTCGTTTTTATCTTTCTTTGAAGAATGTCATTGACATTTTGGTAGGGCTGCTTTGAATCTGTAGATTGCTTTGGGCAGTATGGACATTTTAACAATATTGATTTTTCCATTACATGAATACAGAATATCTTTCCATTGCTTAATGTCTTCTTCAATTTCTTTCACCAATGTTTTTAAGTTTTAATTATAGAGACAATTCACTTCTTTGGTTAAGTTTATTCCTAGGTATTTTATTTTATTTGCAGCTCTTGTAAATATATTGGTTTCTTTCCCAGATTGTCAACTTTTGGCATATAGAAATCCTGTGGATTTTTACACATTGATTTTATATCCTACAACTTTTCTTCATTTGTTTCTTGGTTCTAATAGTTTTGGTTGAAGTCTTTAGGTTTCTCAAGGTGTAAGATCATATCATCAGAAAACAAAGAGATAATTTGGCTTCCTTCTTTCCAGTTTGGGTACACGTTATTTCTTTCTCTGGTCTGATTGCTCTAGCTAGAACTTTCAGACTATGTTCAATAACACTGGTGAAAGTGAGTATCTTTGTTTTCTTCCAGATCTAAGGAAAAAGCTTCCAGTTTTTCCCTATTCAGTATGATATCACTGTGAGTCCATCATATGTCACTTTTGTTGTGTTGAGGTATGTTCCCTCTATGCCCAGCTTTTTGAGAGTTTTGATGATGAAGAAATGTTGAATTGATGCTTTTTCAGCATCAATGGAAATGACCATATAGTTTTTTTCCTTTGTTCTGTTGATATGACATATCACATCAATTGCTTTACATCTCTGGAATGAATCCCACTTGGTCATGATGAATAATCTTTTTAATGTGGTATTGAATTTGATTTGCTAGTATTATGTTGAGTATTATTTATGTTCATCAGAGATACTGACTTATTATTTTATTTCTTTGTTGTGTGTTCATCTGGTTTTGATATCAGGGTGATACAGGCCTTATGGAATGAGTCTGGGAATATTCCTTCCTCCTCTATTTTGGGGGGTTAGTTTAAGTAGGATTGGTATTACTTCTTTTAATGCTTGGTAGAATTCAGCAGTAAAGCCCAGATCCTGGGCTTTTCTTTGATGGAAAACATTTTATTACTACTTCTATCTCCTTACTTTTTATTGGTTTATTCAGACTTTGGATATCTTTTTGGTTCAATTTTTGTAGGTTGTATATGTTTAGGAATTTATCCATCTCTTCTGTTTTCTAATTTTTTGGGATATATTAATTAAAGTCTCTAACGATCCTTTAATTTCTCCTGTATCGGCTATAGTGTCTCCTTTTTCATTTCTGATTTTATTTATGAAAAAGTTTTCACTCTTTCTTAGTCTGGCGAACTGTGTGGCAATTTTGTTTACCTTTTTGAAAAAACAACTTTTCATTTCATTGACATTTTGGTGGGTTTTGTTTGTTTGTTTCAACTTCATTTATTTTTGCTCTAATATTTTTTTTTCTTTCACTCAGTTTGGATTTGGTTTGCTTTTTCTTTTTGTGATGCACTGTTAAGTTGTTGTTTGAAGCTTTTCTTCTTATTTGAGGTATGTACCTATTGCTATAAATTTACCTCTCATTACTGCATTCTGTAAGTTTTTATATGTTTTGTTTTCATTTTCATGTGTTTTGAGAAACCTTTTAATTTCTGTCTTAATCTCTTAATTGACCCACCAACTATTGAGAAGCAATATTATTGAGTTATTGAGAAGCATATTATTTAATTTCCATGTGTCTGTATCATTTTCAGGGTTCTTCTTTTTATTGATGTCTACTTTTATTCCATTATGGTCAGAGAAAATACTACTTGGTATGATTTCAAAGTTTTTGAACTTTCTAAGACTTGTTTTTAGGTCTAACATATGGTCTACCCTCAAGAATGATCCATGGGCAGAGGAGAAGAATGCATGTTCTGTAGCTGTAGGAGGAAATATTCTCTAAACATCTATTAGGTCCATTTGATTTGTAGTACAAATTAAGTTCAATGTTTCTTTGTTGATTTTTTTGTCTGAATGATCTCTCCAATTCTGAAAGTGGAGTATTTAGGTCTCCAAAAATTATTGTTGCAGAATCTATTAGATCTGTCTTTAGATCTAATAATATTTGCTTTATATTTCTGAGTGCCCCAGTGTTGAGTATACACATATTTAAAATTGTTATATTCTCTTGCTGAATTTGACTACTTTATCAGTATATAATGACCTTCTTTGTCTATTTTTATGGATTTTGTCATGATACCTATTTTATTTGATAGAAGTATTGATCTTCTTCCTCTTTTTTGGTTTCCATTTACATAGAATATCTTTTTCATCCATTTTCAGTCCATATAAGTCTTTATAGTGTGTTTCTTACAGACAACATATAGTTGGCTCTTGTGTGTGTGTGTGTGTGTTTTTAATTCATTCAGCCACTCTATGTTTTTTATTAGAGAGTTTAGTTAATTCACCTTACCCTTGTAAGCCATTTTAGACACCTTGGGAGCCTGTTCTGCTCTCCCCAGAAAACCTCACTTCACTCATGGGTCACAAAACTTTTTATATTCCCTTGGTATGCTTACAGCACCCTCACTCTTGACATCTGGACCAAAGTTTGAATGAGGGTCTATCCTTCTTTTCAGAGTGACCACAATCATGGCTACAGTTGTTATAACAGTCCTACAAGCAACTTAAGTAACAAATGAAAGAATAAAAAGAAAAAGAAAATTAAATCTCACTGGAGGTAAATCTGACTTGTAGATTAAAAAAATTTCTTGAAGAAAGAAACAGTTTTATTGGAAGAACCCTTGCCTAGGACTATATGTGAAATATCTGTACATTAAGATCTTTTATGTGAAATCCAATTGTGATTCATTCTTATAGCTTTGACAGAAATGCAATTATTTTCCACATTGACACATTTTCAGAAATGGTCATTGTGTTAAAGTGCAGCATTAATGTGCAACTAATTTGAGGTTGCTAAATATTTTAACCACTGATTGAGTGTCTAAGAATTAATATTTCAGGATTAAAGTTCATTGATTATTAAATTTCTGCTATCTAGTCATTATAAATCAACAATTAATGTTATTTCCATGGAACATCTTTTAGTTAAGAAGTTGATAAATTTAACAGCCTAACCAGGGGTATAAAAGCTACTTGTAGATACCAGAGCTTTTAAAAGCAGCTTTGAAGGAAGATAGCACCTCACCTGGAAAGTTTGCTTATGGTTCAACAAAATGAAACAACAATGGTAAAATTTTAGATCTAGAAAGACCATTTGAAACTTAATCTTTAAACCTTTAATTCCAAAAACAAAAGATAGTTAATAAAAGCTGGAGTCCAACAGCTTCTGAGTGAAAGTGCTGGCTCTGTCTGGGCAATACATCTTGCTTCAATCAACTCCGGGCTCTTACCCCTTAAATTACTCCCTAGGAATTCTGATGGGATGTCAACAGTCAACAGTCCTAATTTGAGAGAACTTTTTTTTTTTTTCTGAGACAGAGTTTCACTATGTCATCCTCGGTAAAGCGCCATGGTGTCACAGCTCACAGCAACCTCAAACTCTTAAGCTTAAGGGATTCTCTTGCCTCAGCCTCCCTAGTAGCTGAGACTACAGGTGCCCACCACAGTGCCCCCCTATTTTTTTGTTGCAGTTGTTTAGTTGGCCCAGGTTCGAACCCGCCACCCTCAGTGTATGTGACTGGCACTATAACCACTGTATTATGGGCACTGAGCCTAGAAAACTTTTAATATAATATCTGTTAGATAAATTTCTTTCCATAGTCAAAAAAATTGCTCTCAAAGAACTTAAAGCAGACCTACCACTTGACACAGCAATCCACTTGTGGGTATATACCCAAAGGAAAAAAGGTCATTTTCTAAAAAGGACATCTGGACTCCAATGTTTACAGTGCACAATTCCCAATTGCAAAGACATGGATCATGTGCCCATCAATGCATGAATGGATTAATAAAATGTGACAAAAGCATACTATGGAGCATACTCAGCATAAAAACACAATGGGGATCTTGTATCCTTTGTGGCAAACTGGATGGAATTAGAAACCATTCTTCTAACTGAAACATTGCCAGAATAGGGAAGCAAACACTTATACTCAACACCAAATTGGAACTAATCGATCAACACTTAAGCATACATATGAAAGTAAAACTCAACGTAAATCAAGTGGGGACAGGAAAGAGGACAGTATGGGTAAATTCACACCTATTGGGTAAAGTGTACACTAACTGGGTGAAGGGCATATTTACAACTTTGACTCAACCTATCCAAAAACAAAGTCTGTAAACAAAGCATGTACCCCCTAAGATTCTGAAATGTTAAAAAAAAAATTGCTCTTACACACTCATCAGCTTATAAACAGAGTTGCTGCTAGCCTAGATGGCACCTGCATGGAAGGATAAAAGTCATCCTATGATCTTTGCAATTCTGACAACCTAAAAGTTATTCTATAATAACCATACTTTCATAATGTGTGTTCCTTTAATCATGTGAATCTTAATGACTCTGACTTTAAGAAAATTCATCAGTTTGTTTATTTGTAAAATAGATGAAGTAAGAACACTGACCTCCCTGGACCATTGCAAGGATTAAATAATAAGTAAATGCAAAGCATTTAGGATAAATCCTCATGTGTCATAATAGCAAAATAAATGTTTGCCATTATTATTAGCAAAATCTCAAAAGAAGCTTCTCTCTCCCTCCCAATTTCCCTTCCTTCTTTCCCTATTGTTGTAATGTGCAGGGAGTATTAGCCACATTGTCATTATTTGGACCTTTTCATCCAAAAGGAGAATGATTTCAAAAAGACAAGCAATGTATATCATATTGATTATCAGTCTTGGCACATGTTTCATTGCCACTGCATAGTATGAATTAAACATACGGAGGACCATCAAGGGGAAAACCTCACAGAAAAGCAAGTGTTAAAATATTTTTTAAATATTAAAATGGCTTGATTTAAGCAATAGCTTTATTTACTGTACAGCTGAATCCTAATACTGCAATTTAACAAGTATATGTTTGAAATTACTATGCTTAAAGGGAAAAATAAAATGAGAAGTTCAAGGATAGTATTTACCCCAAAGGGTGTTAAATCAGACTGTAAATAACATCAATATATAAACATTTCCCTATATATACATGCTATTAGTGAGAAATATATGGAGAGTTTTATCACAGTTATGAATTTTTTAAATCTTTCAGTTTTAAAAAAATTACAGTTACTTTAATAGGGCGGTAAAATTGGAGCACTTAAAGAAAATCTTTGTTATTGACCTTTAGCATGCAGATTGTAAAGTGAGGTTGGCAAAAACTGCTGTTTCAAGAAACAAATCAAATCTTTTTTTGTCCTATTGCCTTTTGATTAGAGTAAGCCTCAAGACTTACCTTTTATGGGCTCGTAGTCTTATTATAATTATGCATTCATTACCTTTATTAGAGAGAAGTTGGGCTATTTAGGACTTGTTCTGCCTCATGAAGTTCTTAAAGAGAAATGACTATATTTCCAGTGGAATAGAGGAACCGGAAGTGCCAGTCAATGGGGGCAGGGAGGTCATTACATGGAAAGCTTACAGGAGCAAATCTCACAGTTCCACCTGGAAATTAGTTGAGGTCTAACAGAGAGGGCCATGAGTCCATCCCCACTCCTTGTAAGATCCTAGACAGTGGAAGTGTAAGTCATGTAATTGGTATAAGGCTTGCTCTGCCTCTCTCTTTCTCTCTCTTGCTTTTTCACTTTCCCCTTCCCCCAGCTGTGTGTCCAGCTGGATCCCTCCAGGGTCCTTTTTAGTTTAGGATAGCATTGGTTCATGTTTTAAAATTAAGCTTTTGTTCTGTGCTGTGAGAGGCAGTATGCAGTGTAGTGATTTAAAGCATTGATGCAGAGCCGCACAGCCTAGGTCTGAATACCAACTCTGCCCTTTAGAAGATATGGACCTTGGTAATTTACTTAAGCTCTCCAGGCCTCAGTTTCCTCATGTGCAAAATGGTGCTCATATAATAATAGCACTTTTCTCATAGGAAGTCGTAAAGATTAAATTAGTTAATATGTGTAAACCATTTTAATCAGTTCCTAATACACAGTGATCTCTCTTGAAATGTTTATTCTTGGTATTAGTCTCATGCTGTCTAAGCCTAAACTGCTTGTGAGAGTCACCTTAAGAATCAGTCAAGATGAGTAATTTGTGGATTGTGAATTTGGCAAAGACTGTGGCTCTCAGAAACTCAGTGACCAACAGTCTGTTCCTGCAGTGAACAGAATTCAGAAAAATGATTCACATTAGCACATGAACCCTAAGTGAAAGGGGCCACAAGTATCTAGGGAAGCAGGAGACTGCTCCATAGAACAGGAGAGAGTGTTCTGTCACTGGTTCTAAAATTATGAAACCTCTTTAGGGTGCTCAGGATTCACAGGGTCTGATGGACTCTCAGTTGCATGGTCAGCAGAATAATATCCACTTGCCAAACATCCACATTCTAATCCTCAGACTTGTAAATGTATTACCTTAAATGGCAAAAGGAACTTTGCAGATCCTAAAATGGGAAGAAGATCCTGGATTATTCAGATGTTCTAAATGTAATCACAAGGGTCCTTATAAGGGAAAGAGGAGGTAGAGAGATTTGAAGACTCTACTGTTGGCATTACAAATGGAGGAAGGGGCCCACGAGCCAGGAATGTGGGCAGCCTCTAGAATCTGGAAATAATAAGGAAAGGGACTCACCCCTAGAGCCTGTAGGAAAGAAGGCAGCCATGCCAATACCTTGGGGGTGGGGGAGGTGTTGCCCTATGAGGCACAAGTTGGACATTTACTCTACTGAATGTTAAGAAAATAAAATCATATGAAGTCAGTAATTTGTTATAGCAGCAGGAGGAAATTAATACATTCTCTCAATATTTCCATGTCTTGTGGTTTCATGTTCCACCAAAAACATAGTCAAGTACCATTGCTATGGATGGCTACTCCAAAAAGCCTGAGGGACCAAGATTCCAGGCCGTATGGGGTGGGAAGACTATCAACTTTGGTCCCCACCTACACTTCTGCCAACTTTACATGTTTACTTTTAGTCTACTCTGCTGAACAATCTGAGAAAAGATCTGGTTTCATTCCCAAGATTTGGTTAAAACTTAGTTATACAAATGTTTTCTATTACATATTTGAATTTTTAAATGATTTTTCTGAAATAGTAGAAAGAAAGTCCTATCTCCTGATGCTAAAAGAAGAGAAAGTCTTTGGAAATCAAGGGAGTTCTCTTGACTGCACAACCATTTAAGACCAAGGTGACCCCAGCAGATGAATTGCTCTTGCCCTGTGTTAGGAGTCTCTGATGACTGGTTCAGATGGTGCTGCAGGATGTCTATATCGCCAACTTTCCTCTCACATCTCTCTTAAACTTGAGCCATTTCTATGGTGAATTAAATCAATCCCTTAGCTTATTTCTCAGCTCACTATAGCAAGATGCTTAGTACTAAAGACGCATTTTCATTTTAACCCTTCCCTTTGTACATTTTTTGATCTTTGATTCATCAGTTCCCGGATCTGTGAACTACACAGCCAGGCAGTGAGCAATGGCCATACTTTTTACTCCAGCCAAGCATTTCCTGACCCATGTTTCATCAAGGCCTGAAACTCAGGGTTCTGTCAAGAGAGAAGTCAGGCGATTAAAAGTATATGGAATGGGAGGACAGCATGAACTCTGGGAAATGCAGGTAGAAGCCCCCTCACCATTCTGAAGAGCAAATCCAACTTGTCTGCCTTATAACATAGTAAATGTTAGCTGCTGTGTGATGATTTTATTCAATTCAATCCAACAAACATTGATTGAGACCTTACTCTGGGCAAAGAAGAATGATAATTAAGTTACACATGGCATTAGGGAAACTGCTGACATTTGTGTTAATGATTGATACTAAAGAATTAACAAAATCAGAAGGGAAAACCTGAAAAAAAATACTGTGGTGGTATAAGAATAATACTAATTACAGTAATTTATGGGAACTGCTTATCAGTAATGCCTAATTATTATGCAGCACAATCATGATTATGCATGCCATTAAGTGTGTGTATGAGGGTCTTTAGTGTGTGTTTTATTAGATTAGATTAAAACAATGAAATATAAACATGCATGCTCAGTCCTCATAATGTGTTACTCATTGGTAATTTGTCATCTGCTCACACTTTAAAAAATTAGAAAAAAGTGCTTAGACCATGAATAAGATAGCTTGGTTCTTTTCAACCAGGGAAACAATAAATTGATTAGTGCACTTGATTTTGTAAATGGGTCCCCTATCATTACCGTCAAGAATTGTAGTGTTTGGTTTTTTTTTTTCTCCCAGGCTCTCATACAAATAATTTTAATATTCCTTCTCCTGCAGTTTCAGAATAAATGCAACTCTGGGAGCTTCATTTTCTTGACAATCTGCAAAAGGGGTGAGATAGAATGAGTAGATCAACTCCATGTGGTCAAACCAATTTGGCCAACCATTGGCAGATTATATGTCGATCAGTTAATCAAAGAGACCATGTCCAATTACCTCAGAGTACAGTTGAAACAACAGAGTAAGATAGTACTAGTGTTTATGTGGATTCACTATGTGCAAGACGACATTTATATCCTAACCTCGAAATTCAATAGGAACATCTGGTATAAAAGGATTTGGAAATAAAGAACAGCCCATTTCTATCTGACTGAATTCTGACTCAGTTTACTCAGACTTTCAACTTAAAATTATTATTATATGTCAAGCACTGGACTATACACTGGGGATACAGAGATTTATAAGATTTCATTCCCCCAGGAAACTCAGGGTATAGTAGTGAACATTTCTCAAGGTTCTTCAGAAAGGTAATAACACAGCTATCAATGGTTTTTTCTTTGACAGGTTCCTAGTTTAAAAAGAAGAAAATAAACATGGATCATTAACCTCTGAAGGACATAAAAAAAAAAAAAACCTGAGGCTGAATGTAAAAAAAACAGGCAAATACTTACCTATCCCATCTTCCCACACCACTTCCATTGTATCAGTTATCCTAGGGCCATCACCAATTGCTAGAAGCAAAGATGCACCAGCCCCTGCCACCATTAACTAGCTCTTTTTTTTGTTCCATGAATCCAGCTGCATCAACAGAAGCACACAAAGCCCCTGGGAAATAAGGTACTTACAGGGACATAAAGTAATGTACATTTGATTTGAATCTTTAGATTCAAATCTATTTGAATTCAAATCCATTTACTGTTGCTCTGGTAAACTATAGTCTTTATCATTCTCTACCCTCTGCCTTCCCAAATCCATCACTCTGGGAAGGCAGACTCACCCATTATCCCCTGCTTCATTCAATGGGTTAATGAAAATAAACCTCCCTGGCTTAAATCTGTACCCTACTGTTATTTCTCCCTGGAATCTCATTCCTAGAAACTATAGCTCATGCCTCCCTGCCCTAGCCAGGTCTCTCCTTCAGATGGTGCTGCCACTGTGACTGTCAGGACCTAGGCTTTTACCTCCCCTTCAAATACGGCTCTAACCAACCTCCTGTTCATAAGTGCAACTGGCTTTCACATTTGGGGAAGGAAGTAGACTTTTCCTTTCCACTCATTGCAGTAAAAACCATTCTCCCACTCAGATACCTAGGGTAAACAGAATGTGTCTGTCTATTTAATTTTCATCATTATTCCTTCTGGTAATAATGGCCCTATGGTAATTACAGTGTTTGTAAAGGTGATGGGTTATATAACCCAAATTGTGGTTAGCCAGGATACAATGTCATTACTGTAAGAATTTGTGGGCTGGGATGGTACCACTGCCAAGATATGGCTGACCATTGATGTTCTACCATTTCTCAATGTGTTTTCTGATGTCAAGTTCATACTGCCCATCAATATGGTCTCACTAGGTTTGATTTATACAAATTGTGTTGTGTATAAAAGTACCCATTTGTAGGAGCCAAAATCTAGTCAATGCACTACTATGAAAAATGTGAACCCTAGCTTAGGAGAGCCTTAAGATTTTGATTCTCACAAAGACAATTGGTGACTAGTTGTCACACTGCTGTTAAGCCACATATCTCCTCAGTCTCATTATCGTCTTGTGACTTTCTGTAATTAACCCATTTATGCATAAGTTTCCAGTCTACCATCTCCTCTGTGACCACTAGAAGTAACTTCAAATCCATACCAATGATCCATTAAAGTGCCAAAGTCACAGATTCTTAATTTCCCGAACTCTAGCAGCATTAAGTTCATTTCACTATACCTTGGGATTGATCATTATTTTAAAATATCTCCAAGATCTAAAATATGAATTTCCCTCCTTTGCCTATGCCTTTCATCTTTCTACTTTTTCTACTCATTTTCTATATTGTAGACATCCCCCCCCTTGTTAACTCTAGTCCTTTAGCCCTCCTTGCTTCTACTGTCTGTTTTTTTTTTAATTTTTAAGATTATCATCAGTCACTTATACCTGAGAGTGAATGAGTTTACCAGATCCTTCCTAAGAACAGGTTTAAGGAAGGGTAAGTGGTTGCATAAGGAAAGGAGGGGAAAGGAGGGGAGGGGAGGGAGGTGAGGATGAGGCAGGAAAAAGAGGCAGGTGGAAAAGGCATGGCAGCTCCTTCACAACCGAGACTGTGAGGGCTTCAGGGGTTGGGACCAAACCTCAGGGACCAAGGGAGACATCATAGGCACAGGTAGACACCTACTAAGAGCAGATGAGAATCATGAAGGAAGATGGGCCTGGAGTTCTTGGTCACTGCACTCAGAGTCATGATACTCAGTGGATGCTCCTATCAGTTGTTCATATTGCTTCATTATGTCCAAATCCCAAATAGTTTATATTACTCACACTTCTCATTCATATTTCAAGGCAGCCAAAGATTACTGGGGAGAGTTTCACCACCAGTCTTACTGAGTCCACTTCTATTCATCCTCAGTTAGGTCTTTGGTTGTGTTGTTCAGAAAAAAATAATTCACTATGTTATACCAAGAAGAAATAGTTAAGATTTATGCCCCCATTTCTGTAATTATAAAAATTACCGAAGTTTTAGGCCATTCCTTTCTTCCTTTATTAATATAAATTGTTTATTTATAAACAAATATATAAATATAAATATATTTATAAATAAATATAAATAAAATAAATATAAATTGTTTATTTATAAATATAAATAAATATAAATTATTTATATTAGCTTTTCATCATTCAGATCACTCTATTATTTTAGCAAATATGCATCTGTCACCTTCTACTGTCTCCACTTTAAAAAGAGATACTTACCATGTATCTCTAAGCTTTTCTTTCTTCCAGTGTTTAAAGAGAGATAAATTGTATGTTTTTCCTCAAGTCTAAAACATTGGCTTCTCTTGTATTTCATATCTCTCTCTCTCTCCCAGAACCTCATTGTCTTGCATTTCCATTCTTTTCTTCTCTTATAACAATCCTTTCCATGAGCCTATAGGTTTTTTACCACCATTTGATGTTTGAAACTGTATGTGTCTCATGACTTCACCAGTGGGGATTCCATAGTATAAACAAGGATCACCTTCTCTGTGACGACATTTTTTAATTCCCAAGATGACAGTAATTACTCCATCTCCTAAAACATGTATAGTATATCACATCATATATCAAATCAGTACATTGTACAGCATACATGCATCAATGTACACTGTGATGATTTAATAAAGGAAAAAAATTCATATTAACTCTTAGATCACAACTATAAAACAAGATAGACCCCGAAAACTTCACAGTAGACTAGGCCCCTTTCAAAGGAGACCAATCTATGGTTATTGATCTTAATAATTGCAAATAGTGGCATTCAATGAAATTGTATGGTATGAATCACAGTTCAATCACGCCTCACTCGCTACAAAGAGTAGGTTGTTTGGATTAGATAATGAGAGCTGTTCCAAAGGTTTTCCAGTCTTCCCTACTGAATGTATTCACTGTTTTGGATTCTGAGAAAAGACAAACCATAACATTCATTTCCATTCTCTTAATTTTAAATATAAACAAGTTAAGTGGTGGAGTGTCAAAGATGAAGACAGAAGGGGGCTCCTTTGAAAAATACTTAAGTTAGTACCAGATTAGGGAATAGAGTAGAATTTGGGTGAGAAGAATATTTCCTCAGCTGGGATGCATATCTTTGAATAATTGTATCTGACACTTTCAAACAACTGAATGACTTCAGAATTTACTAGAAAGTGATCATTACTAAATGATAATGCTGGGTTACCATTCACTTAAGAGATTTAAAAGTCTAAGGAAAACACAAATGATCTAGAATATGTCAGGAGAAAAATTACCAGACTTTACAATATTTAAAAATTATATATGGTAATTAGAACGTTGAGACCAAAACTATGCACTCTTTTCATATACATCTCCACATACTATAGAGAGAAAAAAATTAATTTGAGAACTCAAGTCATTATAAGTGCATTTATATTTATCATTTCAGGCTGTGTAAATGGATAAAGTTTCAGAGCTTATTTTTAAAAAGAGAAAAGAAATTTCCAGGTCAGAGTACATTTGAAAGCAAATATCTATATATCCCCATTCCTCAGAGCCCAATTAAAATAAACAAATGAATATAAAAATAAAGTGAAAGTGTTGGAATTTAAGGACAAGCAGGCTCTTCATTTCATAAATTTAGTTCTTTTGGCCAGACGTAGTACTAGCACCTGTGGGGCCAGCAGGTTGTGATGAGGGCTTCCTGATATGCCAGAGGCTTTCAAAGGTTGATAGATGATAGTACAAGAGAGAATTCGAACTACAAGAGAGAATTCAAACATAGCCACACTAGTTGTCAGAGCAGAGGATGTGTACAACTGAGGACGATCTCTCCCCAAACAGAAAGAAGAAACTAGGCAAAGTATTACCTATAAAGCCAATTCCTGGCCCAGGCTCCCCAGAGACTGCTGAGTTAATGAAGTAGCAACATAAAGCTAAATCATTTGGTTATTGAATCCTAAATTAAAGAAGAATGGGTAAAATAAGTAAACAAAAATAAACAGACATTCCTGATGAGCCATCTTTCTCATTTCTTGATGTTTCCTTCCACACATGAGCCCTCCATAAGCACGCCCCACCCCACTTCGTCTCTCTGCCCCTTCTTTCCAGGGCCAGCCAAGTGCCTTAGTTGATTAATGAGTTTTTGATGAGTGAACAGCACATGTTCAACTCAGATTTTCCCTTTTGCTCTTGAGAGTGAGCTGCTGATTACAGAAAGCATATTTTTTCTCTCTCCTTCTCCCAAGAGAGAATGTGCAAAGTGTATTCAATGACTATAAAGCAGTAAATTTAGAAAAAAATATTGGAGGCAAAAACATTTGGGTACCTTGGGTGCCTTCACTTTCAAAAAATTCATCTAGCTATGTGGTCAAATGATTGTACTTCTTTGTATGGATGTTTTATTTCAAGTAAAACTTCATCAAAATATAAAAGTAGCCAAAGTATCAAAGCATAAAGCAAAATCCAAAAATTAGAACATGATGTATGAAAAGTTAAAATCTAACATTGGCTATGTTTAGAGGCAAATTCATAGCTATAAATGCTTTTGTTTTTAATAAAGAAGGAATAAACTAAGCACTTGATGTAAGAGATTATAAAAAGAATATCAAAGATCTATCCAAAAGAGAAGAAAGGAATTAACAAAATATTTGCATAGAAATACATGAATTAGAAAACTACAAGGAATATGGCCAATATATTTATCCAAAAGTTGATTCCTTGAAAACAAACAAAAACAGATAAGCCACTATCTGGCCTGATCAAGGAAAATAAAGGAAGATGGGTTTGGGAACACAGCAACAGCAACAAAGTACAAATCAGGATGATTTTTAAAAGACGAGGAGGCTGTTTTAAATCACCCAAAAAATATATGTGCATTTATTAGAGAGTTATTTACAATGGAAGCAACAATGAAATAATCCAGATATCTAATAGAAGGAATATTCAAACAATCCAGGAGGAATTTATCAGGCAATATCAATATGTTTACATGATAAAATCCTACACAGCTACTGAGTAGATTTATGTAGATATAGGTGTATTGGTTCACAAGACTTTTATAAGTGTTATGCAACCAAATGTTAATTTTTTAACTCTGAGTGGTGATATCTATAAAATACTGCCTCGTGAAGAGATTATTGAGATGATTAGGTAAAATAATGTATGTTCATCTTTTACATTCAACAATTTCATTCAAATACTTTCTATAAGACAGATACAATGCCAGGGAACCAAGTTAAACAAAAATAAATAAATAAATAAAACCCTGCTTTCGTTTTACTCATTATCTAATTGGTGAATCAGATATTAATCAAACTGCTACATAAATTAAACTTCAAGGAGTATAAGAGGAAACTGACGGTGTATTTTGTGAGCATGTAACAAGGGATTGTCCTTAATAATCTAATGCATGGTAGGTGCTCAAGCCACACAAGTGTTGGCTTTTCTTTTCTCATTTCTGTTACCCAACCTACTTCTCCCAAGAATCATATTGCTTCTCAAAGGAATCCAGAATAGACTTATTCAACTTCCTAAAGTAATTATTAAAAAATAACAAAACTAGGGAATAGCTTCAAGTCTATGCCTATTGCCTCTAGGTAATATGGTACGTCGCATGCTAATAACAACCAGTCTCTAAATCCCAGCCATTTAGGTTTGCTATAATTGAAAACTCGGGTGACTAAGTAATAAGATTCCTGCTCATTGCTTGCTCAAAACACCAGACTAATAAAAATGCAAATATGGCTTATAAATCTATGTGAAACACTGATATTGGACCTTCCTGGCCCCTAACAGGCTCCTAACCCACGTGGGTCAACATCACCAAAAGGTGTGGATGGTCCCACTGGTCACAGGTGGGTCCACTAGGGGAGTGTGCATACTCCATGTCACTCTGATTCCCCTCAGAGTAGTGCACCACTATTTGTATTACACCTGCCTTATGTTTGCTCCTATGATTATTTGATCATGTCTTGCTCCCCTGGTTTTAATTTTCCACATAGCACTTTCCACTAACTGACATATTTTTTTTGTTTTCTCCTCAGTTGAGAAGAAAAGAGGTGAGACAAGTTGATGTGCCCTTCTGGGGAGCTCTGTTCTCCCCATGTGAAGCCCTAAAGAACAGAAGAGACCCCGAGTGTGAAAGAACTTCTTGCCTACTTTAGTTTGGGGGGTCAGGAAAGATCTGGCTAATGAGGGACATTCATTCACACAAGGACTGGGAAAACCCATTCTAGGCAATGGAAAGAACTACTGATAAGGCTTACAGAGGGGAATGAGCTTTACTTGTTTTAGGAATGTAATAGAAAATAAAAGGGAACTCAAAGTGAAGGGAAAATTGGTATTGAGTTCAAAGAAATACGTGGTGGCCAGATCGTGTAGGGTTTTATAAAGCAGAAACAGGCATTTCTTTCTTTGCTTTGTACTGAATACAATGAGAAGCCATGTGCTATCGTTCATTGAGGGAATTAGGTGATCATACTTGTATTTTTTAATGATCACTTTTATTGCTGTGTAGACAAGGAATTATGGGAGGGTTCAGGGAGAAGCTGAGAGGTTCAAGTAGAATGCAGTCAGGAAGCTTTTGCATATATTAAAGCCACAGGACACTAGAGTAGTAATAGCAGAAATGGAGAAAAGCAGATGGCTAGGGATATGTTTTAGGAAAAGAGTAAGCACTAATGGATTTGAGATAGAGGATGTGGATTTAAAATAGTGCCCAGATTGGGGCATCTCAGCCCGCATGCCAACAGAGCTCTTTACAGAAAAGTGGAAGAATGAGGGAAGGGGATGTTGGGTTGAATGGATAAACCACAAGGTTACTTTTAGTTTGAAATACCTGGCAAACCACCAAGTGAAAGCTATGAAGCCATCACTTTGCCTGAAATGTATAGAGATAAGACTACACTCTGGCTTTATAGGCTGGGAAGTGTTTTGCCTCTTAGAAAAAAATTGCACAAATCTTTGCTCTGACCCATTATGGTCTTGGGAGAGTCTCTATTTTGGCCTGTAATAAAAACATGGGCCTGTATTTCCTACTTCCTTACATCCCCACCATCATTTTACTTGATGAACCTTGAAAACCTATTCTTAATTGATAGTTCTCCAAGTTGAAATCCCCAAATAGTGACAACCAGTGAAAGAAACATACACGCAGGCACCTGCACACACACACAATGTATTATGTAGAACTTAAATACAAGGTGGACATACAGTTTGTGTGCAATTTAAAAGAGTTAAACATAGAAAATTGCATGCTAACTTTATGAACACCCTGTATAACACGCACAAATATAAATTGTATTCAAACTCTTCATACAAGTCATAAGTTCTGGTGGGAAACTCTGTTCTTTCCTTGTGAACCCCTGAAGAATGGAAAAGACCCCCCAAGAGTAAAAAAACTGCATATATGTACACACACATACATATACACACATGAACATGTGTACATATACTTATTTGTGCATATATACATATATGTATATATGTGTACATGTGTGTACATATATTTCCTTTTCTGAATGACATATTCAAAATGCTCATTCATGGTGACAATCACTCTTACTGGGGATTTTATTTTCCCTAAAAATTACTTGCAATCTAGGAATATGGTTATTTAGTCCAACTTAAAAATAAAAGACGCTAGGAACCTGTATTTGTTGTTGGCCTCTATCTCTCCTTATCTGTATGATCAAGTTATTGCAACGTTTCAGTTTTCTCTACCATGAAATGAAAGCCTCCAAAAAGATAATCTCTGAGTCCTTTTCTCCTGTGAAATTAAATGTAAAAGAAATCCACCATTTTCCTAGCAGTGGGCACCCTTAACCGTGCCTCATAAATAATAATAATAATGTTTCACAAAGTAAGGATTGTTTGCAAAATGCAATTTAAACAGATCACATTTTATGGCTTGCCATTTACCGTAGTAGTAAATAGCAAATAGGCAGTTGTGCCTACGTGTATTTGCTGATCTGTCAGACAATGGAAATAAGGCCGGTGCATTATCCCATTATAAACCAGGGCACGCATTCATTCTCAGGGAGAGGCATTAAGCTTTTATTGAAAACGACAAACCGCTGCATCTGGAGTGAACCACAGAGGGGGCTCCTTTCATTACCACTTAGCATATGCATACGTGTTTTTCAGAAGGAGTGCCAGGATTTTCTGATCCTTCCTCTGCCTTGTGTCAGACTCAGCATCCCCATTTATTCTGATGATTTTTAAAACTGCCACTTTCTCATCGTATTCTAGCCACCGATGTCAGGCCCCTGATTCAGATTCATTTACCAACTCTAATCATGGGACTTTCTTCCTCCTGATTCCTTACCGCCCTGTCTCCAACGTAATTTGGTTCTGTAGCTTCCTCCATATCCTTTCCAGGACCTGGCTGGCTATTTCTTCACTGCTGAAGTCTGCTAATGCTGTTAAGATGATGTTCTTCACCTTGGAAATGGAAAAAGAATAACAATAATCACTGACCGTCAATACACCATCACTAAACATTTCATGTTTTCTTTATTTTAAATGTGTATAATACCACATAGAGATATAGATATAGGCATTATATGAAGTAAAAAGAACCTGGGCCTCATAGTATTAGCTTTCCTATACACCCACAAAATTATCAAAATTGGATGTAGTTTATGTAGATGTAAGCATAGGATATGGGACTGTATCTTGTGTTTATTCATATAAAAATGTACAATTGTTACAATGTACGGTAACTCAGTTTCTGTTTTGTACCTCGCCTGCAAATGGAAACACTGATCGAAACTACATTATAAAAATTGAAGAAAATTTAACTCAGTTTCTTTATACAGGTCAGAAATGATTAGGCTTTAAAGAAAAAATCTGATTTGGTAAGGAGTGTTCCCAAATCATAGGTAGCTGATCAGATGATGGAATTGTTTGCTGGTAGGGGCAGTGTTTTAATCCATACCTCAGAAACGTCATTTACAATTCAAAGGACATGACTGCTTAGTTGTGTTCCATAAATCCCCAGGACAGTGCAGAACTTAATGCAGACTTCTGCTTAATTTGCACATTCCCTTTATAGACGGGAACATGTGGTGTTTAGGTTTATGGGCAATTGATAGACAATTCTGATTCGTGGATGGTTCTGTTTGTGTTTGAGTGAAAACGACAGGGCACTTTCTCTTCACATACGTATAGATTTGTAGATTAACATAGGTGCAGAATTCCCCCCTGGGTCATAAACATACCCAGGAAGTTACTCTGCAAACTCGTACCATTTCAGAAGAATAAGTTACTTAACTTGCTATCTCACCATAGAATGAGGATAGCATCTTAAAAGAGGAAAAATGTGCCATTGGACAGGAATTAAACACCAGAGGCACTTCTAAACACAGAGGATATAAGCCCATGAGCTCAACTGGACATTGTCCAAAGTAATATCTAAATAGAAACAACTTCCTATTTTTTTCCTTGAATGGGCTGGACTTACCCAATATTAACATGCCACAGTAGGATCAACATTGTATACAGCAAAAATTAAATCCCAAACATGATTTATGTAAACAACACAGATAAAAAGGAGAAGAAAGGAAGTTTCCATCCTTTGGTTGTGTGGTCCTCTCCAAGGACTATAGACTCTGCCTTGCCATTCCCAAGGGTCCCGCCTCCCCTCACATCAGCACAAGTCAAGCACAAAGTTAGCTCCCACTGTGACTTTCCCAATAGGATGTGACGCCTTGATGGTCTGGTTATCTAGTCCCCCACTGATATTTACATCAAGAAAGTTCAGTAGTTGAATATACAGTGAATTCTTGAAATGGTATTTTAGAGTTGAATGTCTAAAAGCAAAAATAAGCTAGTCACAGTGGCTCACGCTCATAATCCTAGCACTCTGGGAGGCCAAGCAGGTGGATTGCTTGAGCTCAGGAGTTTCAGAACAGCCCAGCTGGCTGGTCTCTAAACATAGCCTGACGGTGTGGCAGGCACCTGTGGTCCCAGCTACTTGAGAGGCTGAGGCAAGAGGATCACTTGAGTGATTCAAAGTTTGAGGTTGCTGTGAGCTATGACATCACGGCATTCTACCGAGGGGGACAAAGTGAGACTCTGTCTCAAAAAATAAAAATAAAATAAAAGCAAAAACAACCAGCATGCCTATGTTAAGTGAAGTTTTCATTTTCAGAAAACTATTGCAACTGCACAGGCTGATTGATGTTGTTGCTATTGTTTTTCTTTAGGTTATTCAATAATCTAGAATTATTTCAAAGGTCAACAACATGGATTTCTATTTGCAACATACCACACAAATTAATTTTAAGTATTTTAGAAAGTTAACTTTTTGGCTTAATTAGGATGATATTGAGTGCAAAGAAAAAAAATAGTTCTAATGCCAGGAAGAAGACACTGTGATTGAAATAACTGCAAAGGATTGAACAGGGATTAAGTTTGAAATTGTGAAGTTAATTTTTTTCATAGCTCACACATATTAAAATGTAATCAGAAGAGTATGACTGGAAATCTTCTCCAAACATGGGATTCTCCAGTGAGCGTTCATCCTATTAATAGCTATGTAGAACTATTAACTTCTCTTTGAATTTAGATTATCAGAATGATGTTTCAATACAAATTTCTGTGACCTTGATCAAGTCATCTAAAGTTTCAAAGTGTCAGCTTTCTAATCTTTACACTGGACATAATGAAACAAACATGTATCATTGGAAAACAATTTCCCAGGCATCTTTTACGTATCGGCATATACAATAGAAACTCCAAAGCTGACTACCTCCCTACCTTGACCACCTCCTTAAATTGACCTAATTTTCAGAGACTCAACATGTACCACATGTACATATCAGTACAGCCATCTAGTTCCTTATCTTCACCACCTCTGTATGTTGACCTCTTTGTTACAGTCCCTTGGGTGGTCAATTTAGGTTTCCATTATAGTGTGAATCAAGACCCTGATATTTTGTTCCAGAACATCTTTTCTTTTTTTTTTTTTATTGTTAGAGATTCATTGAGGATACAAAGAACCAAGTTACACTGATTGTATTTGTTAGGTAAAGTCCCTCTTATAATTGTGTCACCCTGTGAACCCCCGCCCCCTCCCTCCTTCCCTCTCTGGTCTCCCCTTCCCCTACCTCCCACAGTGTACTAAGTCATTAATTGTCCTCATATCAGAATTGATACATAGGATGCTTGCTTCTCCGTTCTTGTGATGCTTTACTAAGAATAATGTGTTCTACACATTAGTAGAAGTGAGAATATCAGCATTTTCACCAGTTCCCCAAGTCCCAGTTTCCAGAGGACAAGATAGTAGGGCCATGAGCAGTGTAAAAATAGCTAAAGTAAACGTGTTCCCTTCTCTCCATATCCATGCCAGCATCTGCAGCTTTGAGATTTTGTGATGTGGGTCATTCTCACTGGGGTTAGATGATATCTCAGGGTGGTTTTGATTTGCATTTTTCTAATACTTAGGGACGATGAGCATTTTTTCATATGTTTGTTAGCCATTTGTCTGTCTTCTTTAGAGAAGGTTCTATTCCTCTCTATTTCCCAGTGATATAAGGGATTGTTGGCTCTTTTTATGTTGATAAATTTGAGTTATCTGTAGATCCCAGTAATTACAATGGGAAAGGATATTTGCAGAATATCTTTTCAAAAATATTTAAGAAAATAGAGACAGTTCTGAGGTTGAATAATATGAGTACAGAATAATACCAATAATATCTGCCTTGGAAAAAAATGGCAGGTTTGTTTATAGCCCCATTAAAAGATTGAGGCTTCCTAAACTTGGGATTCCTGTCTTGTGATGAAACCCAAGAGTCACATGGCCCCTACTATCTTGTCCTCTGGAAATTGGGACTTGGGGAACTGGAGAAAATGCTGATATTCTCACTTCTAATATATATATATATATATAGTCTTTTTGAGTCAGAGTCTCAAGCTGTAGAGTGGGTAGAGTGCTGTGGCATCATAGCTCCCAGCAACCTCCAACTCTTGGGCATAACCAATCCTATTATCTCAGTTCTTCTATTTTGAGTAGAGACAAGGGTCTCACTTTTGCTCAGGTTGGTCTCAAACTCTTGAGCTCAAGATAGCCAACCACCTTGGCCTCCCAAAGTGCTAGGATTACAGGTGTGAGCCACCACATCCAGCTTTCTACTATTTTTGTAATAAATATTCATAATTCTTCATCTCTAACCCAGGAGTTTTATAACCTGTGCCTGCATTCTTGAATCTGTCATGCTAACTTGGCAGTTGGCAAGTTGAGTAAAACCTCAGAACATTCAGAATGCTTGATATGTATTTCATATGGTTGTTGCGGGAACCAAATTATATTACCCATTTATATCCCTTAGTTCATAGGCAAAGAAGCATATTACATTTTTAACTATAACATTGTCAATTATTGCTCAAACCACAGTTTAATAATTTCTATAAATTTATCACTAAGCTTCCCCTTCCAAAATCTGTATTCAATTATAGATTTTTAGGATTTCATACAGTTTAGCTTTTTATTTTCTTTTGTAATTGAATTAAATTTAATGAATATTCAAATGGATTAAAAGTTTCATTTCTAATATGCTTAATATTTTCATCTTTGTAGTCTTTTCAATTTTATACTCATTTCAAAATGAAAGACATTACAACATTAAATAGTGAAATAATTGCACAAACACTGCCATAAAAAACAGTGGTGCTGATTCTGCAATCTTGCAGAGTGCATGGGCTATGGCTGTGTCAGCTTCCACCCTAGATTCAAAGGATGTTGTGAGCACCTTAGGGCCCAGGCAAAAATTTGCTATAAAGGCAGAGTTGCCACAGAGCCCCCACTAGGTCACAGGAGTGGGACCACTCCCAAGTCCTCATATGGATAGAGCTACTAGCATGAAGCCCCATCTTGGGAGTGCTGCCAGCATACTTCTGCCTCAGAAGCTCAAGACGGGAAAACCATGGAGATAAGGTTGTCTGTTGTTTGGGGGGTTCAACCCAACCCCAGATTGCTCTGAAGGCAGGACAGAGATTCAAAAAAGATTCTCCAGCTTTCAGATTTAATTCTATTTTTCTGTTGGGTATCAGACTTAATTGGGACCAGTTACCCTTCTTTTACTGTGTAATTTTTTTCTCCATTGAAATACAAGTGTCTATACCATGCTTGTGTTTTTTATTATTGTAGTTGTGGTTATTGTGTGAGCCCAGGAGTTTGAGGCTGCAGTGAGCCATGATCAGGCCACTACACTCCAGCCTGGGTAACAGAGAAAGAGAACCTGTATAATAAAAGAATGGAAGGAAAGAAGGAAGGAAGTTAGGGAGGGAGGGAGGGAGGGAAGAAGAACCAAAGACCTGAACAATGCAAATGAATAAGCTTATGCTATTATATAAAATTCCACATCTAACAGAGAATACACTTTATAAGAATATTTGAAAAATTTACAAAAATGCATTAGGTCAACAAGGAAGTCTAAAGTCATTCTGAAGCATTGCTATGCAGACTAAATTATCTTGCCATAAGGCAATGAAATTAGAGGTTAACAAGCAAAGGATGTCTTGCTTAAATCTCACATGCTTGGAAATGGAAACATATTCTAAATCTGGAAAGGACAGAGCCTCACTACCACAGTCACCCATGCAAACAAGGCAGCAAAACCCCACACAATAAGACAACTAAGCTCCACCCTACCTGTCAATCCTCTCAATAAATGTGACGCCTTAAATTGCACCATTTTATTTTGGATGTTTGATAAGCTGTTTGATTTCATAGGCTTACAACTGGACAGTAATTTGTCCCAGAATGAATCGTGCCTTGAGTCTCATCTGTATAATGTTTAGATGAGACTCTGAAATTTTGAGTTGGTACTGAGATAAGGAAAGATGGTTGGGCTATTAGGATGGAATGAATATATATTGGATGTGAGAAAAAACATAAATGTAGGGGGCCAGGAGCAGAATGCTATGGTTTGAATGTGTTCCCCAGAGAGCAACAAGTATGCGTTAGAACCTTAATCTCTAGTGCAACAGTGTTAGGAGGTAGGGACCTAATGAGAGATTAGGCCATGACAATTCTGCTCTATGAATGGAGTAATGTCATTAACACAAAAGTGAATTTGTATCTGAGGAATGATTTCCTTATAAGAGGACAAGTTTGGTCTCCCCTTAAGTATCTCTCACACTCATTTGCCTTTCTGCCTTCTGCCATGAGGAAATGGCAAGAGGTCCCCCACAAAATGCCACCCCTTTGGAATTAGACTTGCCAGCCTCCAACATCATAAGCTAATACATTTCTGCTAATTGTAAATTGTCCAGGCTGAGGTATTGTGTTACAGCAATGCTAAATGGACAAACACCTGAAGCTGGCATTATCAGATAAAAACACATAAATGACCAAATAATATTTTAAAATAAGATATATTACTCATCTCAACTTTCTGATGCTCAGGTGGGTAGCATACACATAGATAAAGTTCTTTTTTTTTGTCATCTTAGACTGTATACAAATACCTAGTGAATAAGCAAACAGAAATTTCAATTTTAATGACGTATGCAAAACAGCAACATAGATATAGCTATTCTTAGTGAATGGGAGCATGATTTGAGAATTTACGTATAAGGATGTGAATTTGTGAAAAGGAGGCAGTTGAGATTGCCTACTCTCACATTCACAAAAGAAAAAAATTCTAAAATTTTTACATGTTGCTTTATTCGACAATCCAGAAGTAAACTCCAAATATAAAGTTAGCCGTATGTTAAATATGAACCCCAAAACATATTCCACAATATCTTTTTTCTTACTGTAAAGTTAACATTGTGGCTTTTCTAAAAAAATAACTAAAAAAGGCATGCATTGGATTTATTAAAAATTACAAAGAACAATAAGCATGGGCATATAAATGTACGACAATCCTCATAAACAGCCTCAGAACAAAATAAATTCACAATCTGTAGCACTAAAATATTATAAAGCATTTCTGCAATAGATCTTTAAAAGACACAGACTACTTTCCTCTGTTTTAAAATGTAGTTTTTGTTATCATTCAGATATGGATAATTGCTGTTGAAAAGATAGTTGATAATAGTCACAGATCCCAAGAGGAGGAGGCATTCCTCACTGTTTGACATCCACACAAGAAAGCCCCATTGTCAGTCAGGAGACAGAGAAAGCTGGGAAAAAAATGTGGGCAAGAGCCTTTATTGTAGTTTTGGGGGGGTGGGGTGAGTGAGGCAGGATAAACAGGGTTAGGAATGGTTAGTTTGAATAATTTCAGCAGGCTCTGGGGTACAAGGGCTGTCCCTAGTTGTCCGGCACCTGGCTGCCATGGTCTGAATGCAAGTGTTGCCAAGGTGACAGTAATAAGAGACGGGGCTTTGCAGAGATGATTAGGTCCTGAGAATGGGATTTGGTGTCCTTATAAAAGGGCGTGAGGGAGAAGTTTATCCCAAAAGTCCTTCCACATTTCACCATGTGAGAATAGAGGTTTTGTCCCTTCTGGAGAATGCAGCAATCATAAAGCATCTCAAAAGCCAAGACAAGACACTCACCAGAAAACTGAACCCGCTGGCATTTTGATCCTGGACTTTCCAGCCAATAGAATCTTGAGAAACAAATCTGCCCTCTATAAATCACCGAGTCTCAGGTATTCTAACATAGCATCACAAATGGATGAAAACACTGGCCTCGGGTCGATTAGGGTGATAATGGGCCCCAGTGTGATAGCCAGTTAGAGGAAGTGGTTGAGGGTATGGTTTCTGGATTGGGTAAAAGACACTATCATAGGTGAGTCCTTTACTATCTCTAAGGGCTGGTTAGCTGGGGGGGCAGTTCTTCCAGGGTTCCCAAGACTCCACGATGTCAAAGCATCAGAAACACAAGAAAGTTATGAGGCCTTATGAATCATTGTTTATGAATATTTTGGTGATAATTATAATGAAATAGCATAATAGGCTTGTGTCAGTCAGGATTACATCAAATAAACAAAAGAAGTAGAAGATGATTGATAGATAGATAAATAGATAGATAGATAGATAGACCGATAGATAGATAAAGATAGATAAGATAGGTAGATCTCTTTTTTTTGCACAGTATTCTACTTGTGATTGTGGCAGCTAACCAGGCAAGTCCAAAGTCCTAGAATTTTGTATAGGAGTACATGGGGCAAAACATCAGTAAGTCCAGCTAGAACCTTACCAGCAATCCACAGGCAAAACTTCTTCCTCACAGAAATGCCCACTTCCTTCTTAAGACCTTTCACCATTGCATCAGGCCCACACAGATTATCCGGGATAATCTCCTTTACATAAAGTCAACTTATTCTAAATGCTAGGTACATCTACAAAATGCCTTTAAAGCAATATCCATATTAGTATTTGACTAAATAACTGGGTACTGTTAATAATAGAACTGTCCACTTTCTCATACTTTGGAAACACAATTTTTTCAGTCTCTTCCTTAGAAGCTGTCATCCAAATAAATGGTGAGGTAAGAAAAGAGAATTAAGTAAATGAAGATAAAATTAAGTTGATTAAATTACTATGACAATGACTATAGGATTATTTTCCTGGATGATTACTTAACCCAATCACCAAGGTAAATTTTAAGACAAAAAGAAATGCCACCAATTAAAATACAAACTTTGATAGTATACCCTTCCTTCAAATTAATAATAATCAGGTGATCAATAAATACTGATTGAATATAGACAATTATAAGAAAGAAATTATAGAATATTTTATAAATGTTTCTCTGCACTCTTCCACCCTTAACATTTACAGATTTTATTTTTTCAATGAAGTAAATCATTATTATTAGAGCTAAATGTTATCAATACAGATTTCCTTCAGTATCTAAGTAAATGGGTCATAAAACAAATAAAATGAATAAAGTAAAGCAGGGTGTCCTATTGGAAATAAAGATCATTATCAAATTAAAGGTTTATTTTATATCAATAATAATTTCCCTTACAATTGATATATATATGAAAATTTTCAATGAACAACTTGCATAATGAAGAAAGTAAGGAATTTTACATTCTTTTTTTTTTTTTATTGAATGTTAACTATGTACATTGATACTCTTCTGGGGTACAGTGTGGGGTTTTCACATGCATTCTGAAATACTTCCATCAAACTGGTCAACACAGCCTTCATGTGGAATTTTACATTCTTGATATTTAAATGCCTGCAAGAAAGAATGATGTATTAAGGAGAATAATCAAAACATGTAGTAATCTTATAATAGTGATGATATTTTTAAATTTTCAAATTAGAAATTATTGCAGCATAACTGTTGCAGTATATTTTTATTTCAAAGAATGGATGTTTATCTTCTGAGCTAGTGTACAATAGTTACAATATACCTATACTTGTGTAGTTCTTTAAAAAAATTACATCTCAGTCAATAGAGGTATCTAAAACAGAAGGACCATATACAGTGAAAAAAAATCAGCCCATTAAGACTAAAAAAGATATATCAGTTCCCTATGTGTACATGAGCCTCATACTTAATGCCCCACATAACAAGGCACTGTTATCTTCGGTGCTTTACCAACATTAGCTAATTAACAGGTATAGACAAGTCCTGCTGTGTTCTTCAAGATTCTCAATGGCATTTCTATGCTTTGAAGCTTAATTAAATTTCATATGTATTTGTTTCTCCTCCATAAGAACTCTGCACCTCTTTTTGAAACAGCATAAAATTTTAAGGAGCACAGCATCTGAACAGTTTTAATTCCCATGAAATCCTGGGTCTCAGATTTGTTTCCTAAGACTTCCTGGAAACTCTTCACTTCCTAAATTTTTACAACTAATTTCCTTTACCTTCTTGATTGGTAGGCCTCTTGTTTGACCCACGTAAAAGGAAAGATACATAAGTTATAGATCATATACATGTTTTAATGTATAGTATATGAAAAAATGTAACCAGATTTCTTCTAAATTTAAGCTAAAAAAATCATCCAGTGATTATTATGGATAATATATATAATATGCATATATCATATATAAAATATATATAGCCCAAGTAATGATCTGACTCAAATAACATTGTTGAGGAGAAAAAAAAGTCAATTATTTTTATTCTTTTTCTTTTGACTTTTTTTTTATTTATTTGTTTTGTGGAATACTTGGGTCTACTCCTGTTTCTCTGGTCTTCATTGGTAGTGTTTTTTGTTCTGAGTTTTATTTACATCCCTAATGTCTCTCTGTTCTTGTTTTCTCACTTAATGATCTAATCCAAGTCAATTAGAACCAGATAGTGTCTGTTCCAGCCTGACAGCAAAATTTTCCAGCAGAGTATTAAGAAAACCTGATTCAAAGTGGAGCTGTACTTACTTGTTGGTTTAAATAAAGGCTTTAGACTAGAAGAAAAAATCTGTAAATGAAAAGACAAACTTGGAGTTTTCAAAAATACCCTTTCTCATCATTATGATTACTAATGGAACCCTTGCATTTTCCCAGAATTCTTGGATAATATTAATGATATATATTCATAAGGGCCAAAAAGCATTTTAGGTAGAAAAATTGGAGCATATAATAATCAGAAAAGGGAGAACAGAAAAAATCAAAATGAAACAAAAAAATTATTACCAAAGAAGCCTTTCTTCAAAATTGTAAACGAAGAAGACATCTTTGCAGACCAAGGATTTTACAAATGGCTTACTCTTCTTCCCCTAGAAAAGTTTACCAGTGAAGGTTGTGAGTGCTTCGTTCTCTCTGCAGGCTTTTATTCCCGGAGAGAGAAATGAAGACAGGACCCCAGCACAATTCTGCTATTTTTCCCACAGAAATTTAGCTGGGAAAAGTATTAGTTAACATTTTGCATAACTATTCTGGGTTAAATAAGGAAGAATCTAAAGCTTACACTCTACAAGGTTTTCCTCAAGCATCTACCCTTATCCATCCTCACTTGCAAGGCCTTAGAACATTTGCAGATACAGGAAAATTCCATGTCCGATACAAGTGAAACTAGCAAGAATTTCTAACTTGACACCAGCATCACCTCTTTACCTAATTAACAGAAAATTAATTTTAGAGTAGCCTGGAGACATTATACTGTTGCTTTTTTATGACACATATTCCTCTCTCAAAGACTGGATTTCAAAAACTCAGTTCCAAGTTTCCCTTTAGGTAGAGCTCTCCATGGTGCTGAAGTGGCTACCAAAGCAATATTGTACGTTCCTTTCTTTTTCCTTTTTGTCAGTCAAAATTATGTTTTAATCTCGGTTCAGTCAAATATTATCTGTGACATCCTAGAAAGGCTATTTAATATCTAGCAGCCTTTATTTTCTCATGTGTCAAACTGAATAATATTGGCCAGCTTGCAGTGATTTTTGAGGATTAAAAGGGATGACAGAAGGAAAGTACTTATCACTTTGCCTGATTCAAACAATTAGTCATAAAAAATTGTAGCCATCATTATTGTTGTCAGAGGTTGTGTTGCTGTGGTAAGAGCTGGTTCTTGTTTTCTAAGAGAGGACAATTCACTCAAAAATACAACACAGCCAGTAAAAAGACAGCATTGATCAATCAAATAAAGGTCTCAAAAAATATGTTTGGAGAAATACAAATGGGGCCCGGCATGGCAACTCATACTTGTAATCCTAGCACTCTGGGAGGCCAAGTCAGGTGGATTTCCTGAGGTCAGGAGTTCAAGATCAGCCTGATCAAAAGGGAGACCCTGTCTCTAAAAAAAATAGCAGGATGCTATGCTGGGCACTTGCAGTCCCAGTTACTTGGGAGGCTGAGGCAAGAAGATTGCTTGAGCCTAAGAGTTTCAGGTTTCTATGAGCTGTGACAGCTGACACTCTACCCATGGTAATAAAGGGAGACTCTATCTCAAACAAACAAAAAAAGAAAGAAAAGAAAAAAGAAAAAAATAAATACAAATGGAAGGAAAATATAGTAATCCAAAGATGGTCATAGAGAGACTGAAGAGCCAAACTGGACTTTGAAGGAGAAATGGTCTAGTTATCCCGACAACCAGATGGAATGCTAGAAAACAAAGATGAACAAAATCTTAGAGCAGTGCATAAGCATATACAACTAGAAGTGAGATAATAAATTAGTTTATATGGAATAAAAGAATATATTGAGATATATTAAAAAGTAAAATTTGAATTCTTTTAAACATTAAAATAATTACAGATAACTTGAATACCAAGCCATTGGGCAAGTACATAAAATGATGAGTAGCTATTTGAGATTTTTTTTTTTTATCATGAGAGCAATAGTATAGGATTGGCATTTTAGAAAGTTAATCCTAAAGGCCATATATAGAATGAATTACTAGTGACAAGAAATACAGAAAGATTTGGAAGAAGATAAAAAACTACAGGAATAGAAAGCACTAGATGCATAAAATATTTCAAAGGATGGATCAGTAGAAATTAATGGATTGAATATCTGAAGATGTGAGTTCATTTCCATGGAGGCTTCTTTTATATTTTCATTCACATAGCTCTTGCTTCTAAACCTGGCTTGATCTATCTCTTTAGAGAAGAAAGAGAATAATAAACAACCTCATCATTTATGTCTCAAGTCTATATCATATCCTTGGCTCTCAAAACATAAAGGCCAAGTTTATAAATCAAGTGAGAGAGAAAACATATTAGAGTTTGAGCTTAAGTGTTTTTCAACTCGAGTTGAATCAGTGACAAGATATAGTGGCTCTGTCATAGGCAGTTATAAAAATTGCAGATTATAAAGTAAAAATAGTTTGCTGATCAACCACCATATCTAGGACAATAGACGCAATGGTCTTCTAAACATATGAAACGACTAATGCATTTAATATAATTCTTTCCAGAAATAGACTTGAAATATATGAGCCAGTTTCAAACACAGAGTAGTAGTGAACATTTAGAATCTCGAACTTCAGTTTATAATTTTGATTAACATCACACATTTTGTGAACAGAAAACCCATTTCTTTATGTACAAAATCACATGAAAAATTAATAAACATAAGCAAACTTGTTCTGGTGGAAGCAGCAGCCGTAGAGAAGTCTTTGGAGCCCTAGAAACACTGCTCACTGCTCAGAGCAGCTGCCAGGTAGATCAATTTTGAAATGGCTAAGGCTCCACAGAAGACAGTTTGAAAACCACTGCCTTAGTAGACCTAAAGTATGGTTGTTCTCCTAATATTTGTGACAGGGGTTGGATGAGGTTCTAAAATGGAATTGGTCCTCTGTCAAATCAATTCTAGGTTTAAGAAAGAAGCTTGGGACACATTTTCTAAGCATACCCATCCAAGTTCATTAAGCTAATGCATCCAAAATCCAGGTGCAAAATGAAAAATAAAACAAATTATTCACCCTCCCACTTTAGCTGAGTTAGGTACAAATAGTTAGTTGTTTTTAAGCCTACATTTTTTTGGAATATATATATATATATATATATATATATTTGTGGAGGGGGTGCAGAGAGAGAATGCATCCTAGAACTATATACACTGCCACAAGAAAATTATTTACATGACAACTGGCTGGCAGATATGCCTCCCATATTTAAGGATAGGGAAGAGAAGATAGTTAGAAAAACAGATGAGGCAAATGCAGAAAAATAAAACAAAGTTAAATATTACAGATATTTGTGCTTTAAATGGCAATTTTCAATGCATAAATTGTTTTAGTTCAGACTGCTATAACAAATTACCATAGATGGGATGGCTGAAACAACACATATTTACCTCTCATAATTTTGGAGGCTATAATTCTGAGATCAAGGTGCTAGCATGGTTGGGTTCTAGTGAGAGCACATAGCCTAGCAATCACAATTATTGGTATTTACCCAAATTATGTTAAAGATCTATATCCACACAAAAACTGGCAAATATTCAAGCCTGCTAAAATTTGCAAGCAACTTTATGCCCAGTTGGCTGTGGTACACTAGGCAATTAAATACAATTTAGTGATTAAAAGAAATGAGCTATAAAGATATTGACATTAGGCTCAGCGCCTGTGGCTCAAGCGGCTAAGGTGCCAGCCACATACACCTAAGGTGGCAGGTTCAAATTCCCAGCCCGGGCCCGCCAAACAATAATGATGGCTGCAACCAAAAAAGGGCCAGGCATTGTGGCGGGCGCCTGTAGTCCCAGCGACTTGGGAGGCTGAGGCAGGAGACTCACTTGAGCCCAGGAGTTGGAGGTTGCTGTGAGCTGTGATGCCATGGCACTCTACCCAGGGGGATAGCTTGAGGCTCCATCTCAAAAAAAAAAAAAAAAGATATTGACATTATCAAGAAGATATGGAAAAATCTTAAATGCTTATTTCTAAGCAAAAGAAGTCGGTCTGAAAAAGCTACATACTGTATCATTCTAATTACATAGCATCCTAGAAAAGGCAAAACTGTAGAGATTGTAAAAATACCCATGGTTTTCAGGGGTCCCGGGGGAGAAAAGGAGGGATGAATAGGTGGAGCACAGAGGGTTTTTAAGGCACTGAAATTATTTTTTATGGTATGATAATGTTGAATACATGAAATTTCTCAAAAGCTATAGAAAATAATGTAAACTACGTGTTTTATTTGATGAAAAGGAGAAAATAAGAACGAGAAAGAAGAATGAAGAGAAAATATGAAGAAGGAAAAAGGAAAGCTGGAACCAAACCAAGAAAGCAATGGCTGAAGTCACCAACACTAACCACATATATTTCTTCTCATTTGCTCAGTGGCTCTCATGGCATTTGTTCAATTAACTTGTCATGGTAACTTTGTGGTTTTCCTTTCCTGTTTAAAAATCTTCATACCGAGTTTTCTGCAAGCGAATCTTAACTCACCCGAATTGATCCCTATCTCAATACATCAGATGATGAGGCATCTCTTTTGTTATAAGGACTTAATTATCTCTTGTTTAATTAGCTTATATTTGGGGGGAGTAATGATTTATCTATCAGCTCTCTTTAAGAAAAGCTGATCTCATAAAGGAAGAACGTAGATGATAGATACTAGAGGCTGGGAAGGGTGGGGGGTGAAGAGAGGTAGGTTAATGTATACAAATATATAATTAAATAAGATGTACAGATTCTTTTGTTCAACAGCAGAGTTAGAGTGACTATGGCTAACACCAATGTATCTTATATTTCAAAGTAGCTGGAAGAAAGGATTTGAAATGTTCCCAACACATAAATCACAGGTGTGGACACTCCAAATACCCTAGCTTGATTATTATGCATTTCCCACTAATATGTAAAATATTGTTTATCAATACAAATTAAAGAAGTTAAAAATAGTTATGTTAAAATCGTAAAAAGTAATGCACAGTTATCCACACCCACATATTCATATTCACACACACTTGCCAAGCAAACATGTCTGCTGCTTTTCACAAAAACTCGGATGAAACTTGGCAACAGAGTCTCTAAAGATCTTTGGTCTTCTGGATGTATACCTAGTAGAGGAATCCTAGGATCAAATGGCAGGTCTATTTTCAGTTCTCTAAGTGATCTCCAACATCTTTCCAAAAGGACCGTATTAGTTTGCACTTACACAAGCAGTGTAGAAGTGTTCCCTCTTCTCCACATCCACACCAACATTGACAAAGATATTTGTACCAGAATGTTTATTGCAGCCCAGTTCATACTTGCTAAGTCATGGAAGAAGTCTAAGTTCCCATCGACCCACGAATGGATCAATAAATTATGATATATGTACACCGTGGAATATTATGCAGCCTTAAAGAAAGATGGCGACTTTACCTCTTTCATGTTTCCATGAATGGAGCTGGAACATACTCTTCTTAGCAAAGGATCTCAAAGATGGAAGAAAAAGTATCCAATGTACTCAGTCCTACTATGAAACTAATTTATAGCTTTCACAAGAAAGCCATAACCCAAAAGCCCAAGAATACGAGAAAGAGGAAAGGGAGGGGAGGGGAGGAGGGAGGATTGGTGGAGGGAGGGTAATTGGTGGGACTACACTTACAGTGCGCCTTACAAGGGTACATGTGAAACCTACTAAATGTAGAATATAAATGTCTTAACACAATAACTAAGAAAATGTCATGAAGGCTATGTCAACC
>CAUYTI010032447.1:0-31936 GCA_963575145.1 Galago senegalensis | reverse complement strand
TCTCTTGCCTCTGCCTCCCAAGTAGCTGGGACCACAGGCGCCTGCCACAACGCCCGGCTATTTTTTGGTTGCAGCCGTCATTGTTGTTTGGCGGGTCCGGGCTGGGGATTCGAACCCGCCACCTTAGGTGTACGTGGCTGGGGCCTTAGCT
Source organism: Galago senegalensis (assembly GCA_963575145.1). Taxonomy (NCBI): domain Eukaryota; kingdom Metazoa; phylum Chordata; class Mammalia; order Primates; family Galagidae; genus Galago; species Galago senegalensis. Next base: position 31,785 of record CAUYTI010032447.1, on the reverse strand, counting down.
GGTTGAGCTATAGGCGCCGAGCCTGTCCCTTTTTTTCTGATGCAGCTTCTGGGAAAGGGCAGAACTTTCGATAACACTTCCGTCATGTTTACATATTTATTTCTTTAAGTATATATTAGCCTTCTCGCATATTAGAATGTAAGGCTCATTAGGGAAAGAATTAGGTCTCTTGGTTTTGTTTAACTATTATTTATTCAAGTAACCCCACTTTTGTACATGGTGTTCATTTCTGCTGTTTCATTATTAAGACCAATGTTAATAGGAAGATCCTTATTTATACATCTTGAATCAGTTTTCCCATTTTTAATTTTTTTTTTTTGAGACAGAGTCTTACTTTGTTGCCTTCAATAGAGTGCTATGGCATCATAGCTCACAGCAATCTCAAACTCTTGGGCTCAAGGAAGCCACTTGCCTCCGTTTTTCTTTATTTTTTCTTTTCTTTTTTTTTAGTAGAGACAGGGGTCTCACTCTTGCTCAGGCTTCTCTCAAACTCAGTGAGCTCAAGTGATCCACCCACCTCAACCTCCTAGAGTGCTAGGATTACAGACATGAGCCACCTCGGCCAGCCTAATTTTTAATTTATAAAAGCAATTTTGGCTTTATCATTCTTGTTTTTCTGTTAATTTTTCCTGTCAGACTTAAAGAGCTTTAACTCCAAGTTGAGTAAAATTTGCCCTTTTTTTTCTTTGTTTTTGAGACAGAATCTTACTATGTCTTCCTCAGTAGACTGGCCATGGCATCACAGCTCACAGCAACCTCAAACTCTTGGGCTTAAGTGATTCTCTTGCCTCAGCCTCCCAAGTAACTGGCACTACAGGTGCCCACCACAAGGCCTGGCTATTTTTTTGTAGCAGTTTTCATTGTTGCTTTAGCTGGCCCAGGCCAGGTTCGAACCAGCCAGCCTCAGTGTATGTGGCCGGCACCCTACCCACTGAGCTACAGGCACTGCCTAAAATTTGCCCTTTTTACTGCACAGCTCTGTGAGTTCTGACAAACACCTGCAATCATAGAACCACCACAGTCAAGACATAGAACGTTTCTACCACCCTAAAAAGTTCCTTTGTGATGCATTGCCTTACCCCACCCCTAGAAGCCACTTGTATACATTTTCTATGACCCGTAACAAAGAACCAGAGACTAGATGGTTTCCATGACAAAAACGTCTCATGTCTCTGGAATCTGGAAGCCCAAAATCAAGATGGCACCAGATTGGTTCCTCAGAGGGCAATGAGGGAAGGATCTGCTGCGGGCTCCTTCCTCAGCTTATCGATGGCTGCATTCCTATGTCTCCTCTCTACACATATCTCCGTGTTCAGATTTTCCATTGTAAAAAAGATATATCAGGGAGGCACCTGTGGCTCAGTGAGTAGGGCACCGGCCCCATATACTGAGGGTGAGGGGTTCGAACTCGGCCCCGGCCAAATTGCAACAAGAAATAGCCAGGTGTTGTGGCGGGCACCTGTAGTCCCAGCTACTTGGGAAGCTGAGGCAAGAGAATCACCTAAGCCCATGAGGTGGAGGTTTCTGTGAGCTGTGACGCCCACAGCACTCTACCAAGGGCGATAAAGTAAAACACTTGTCTCAAAAAAAAAAAAGAAAAGAAAAAAAGATAAATCCTATTGAAATAGAGCGTACCATAAATGACTTCATTCTAACTCGATTACCTCTGTCAAGCCTCATTCTGAGGTACTGGGAGTCAGGACTTCAATTTCTATAAGTTGTTTGTTAAAATGCGTTAAGCTGGGCATGGTGTCTCATATAGTAATCCCAGCACATTAGGAGGCCAAGGCAGGAGGACTACTTTAGGCCAGAAGTTTGCAATTAGCCTGGGCAATATAGCAAGACTCTATCATTACCAAAAACTAGAAAAATTAGCAAGGTGTGGTAGCATGCACTTGTAGTCCCAGCTACCCAGTAGGCTGAGACAGGAGGATTGCTGGAACCCAGAAGCTGAGGTTACAATGAGCTATGATCACACCACTGGGCTCTAGCCTGAGCAACAGAGCAAAACCCTATCTCTCAAATTAAAGTTCTTTTTAAAAAATACACATTTAATCTTTAAAAATGTTATCAAAACAGAACATGCACAACATTTTTGTAAAAATCAAATAATACAGAAGGACATATAATAAAAAAGCAATTGTCCCTTGTAGCTCTGTGCCCTATAATCAGTCTTCAAACCAGACGCAAATATATCTGTTTTGGTTCTTCTGGTGATTACTTTCATTTCTGTTAATAATATGCTATTCCTACTGTTTTTTGATATAAACTTGGAGGTGTGTTTTTTTTTTCTTTTGCAGTTTTTGGCCAGGGCTGGGCTTGAACCCAACACCTCCAGCACACGGGGTCAGCGCCCTACTCCTTTGAGCCACAGGCGCCGCCCCTGGAGTCATTTTTTTATTCATCTCCTTTTACTCTCCCCTGCTCACCTCCACCCTCTACATGTTCATATCACTGTTTTTAGTTCCTGTCCTGGCTACTTTTATGACTTAACATAATAAGCAAACTTCTTCCTAATTAGGCCAAATTGCATATTCTATTTCTACCTCATAGGTATTATCCTCTGAATTTTTTTCTATATACGATTAGGATAATAGAACCTCTAACATTCCATTTATGTTCCCTTCCCAACTTCTATCAATAACTCCCACATGGTCAAGGTAGATGACATTGTTTATCCCGTAACCACAATTAGGTCTTCCCAGTCTTGCCTATACATTGATTTCAAAGTGAAAACTACAAACAGCACTTATATTATGATTATTGACTATTTTAATATTGTTCACTGACAAGTCAAAACTGATGGAGGTTTTTTTGTTTTGTTTTGTTTTGTTTGGAGACAGACTTTTACTCTGTTGCCCTGGGTTGAGTGCCGTGGCATCATTATAGCTCACAGCAACCTCAAACTCTTAGGTTCAAGCAATCCTCCTGCCTTACCCTTTCAAGTAGCAGGGACTACTGGCATGCACCACCATACTCAGCCAAATTTTCCTATCTTATTTTAAGAGACAGTGTCTCACTCTTGCTCAGGCTGGTCTGATCCTCTCACCTCAGCCTCCCAGAGTGCTAGAATTACAGGCATGAGCCACCTGGCCTGGCCTCAAAATTGATTTTGTAGTCGGTAACTCCAAAGAACTGATCAAGGTGGCAAATAGGTTCTCTTTTCTTACATTTCCACCAGTTGTTCAAAACCAGGCCATATTCTGAGTTGCTTCATATTTAAAACATGCCTCCCTTACTGTTTAATGTTTGTTTTCCCTCGGGGTTTCTCATCATCTTTCCATTCTTGTGGGCTGGGGAAATGGGCATTCCACACAGTAGTCTTGATACTGTTCCGTTTCTCTCTCCTTCCAGTTATTGCTTAGAATCTGTTGTATATTTTTTAAGTCTACTGATTTCCCATTTTACATTGGTTTCATTTAGAATATGAGTTCCTTGTAGTTTTTACCCTGAAGACCTTAGCCGTCTTTCCCTCTCTTTTATTGCATTGTGAACTCTGCCACGTCCTAAAGTTCTTATTGTTTTATGGATTCAATAATATCTTGAATTTTTTCTTTGTTTTGTTTTTATATTTTTCTGTTCTGCATATTATCTATTTCTTCAAGAGTCAGTTTTCTATTTTATTTTAGGGTGGTTTTTTGTTCATATTTTAGGATTATTGCAAAAATGTCAGGAGATTTAGCTGACTGTTACAACTTAAGAATAAGGCAGTAGAAATGGAAAGTCTCAGGGGGTCTGATGTTAGACTAGTTTTTTGTTTTGTTTTGTTTTTTTAGACAGAGTTTCACTTTGTCTCCCTCAGTAGAGTGCTATGGTGTCATAGCTCACAGCAACCTCAAACTCTTGGGCTCAAACAATGCTCTTGCCTCAGCCTTCTGAGAAGCTGGGACTACAGGTGCCTGCAACAAAGCCAGGCTATTTTTAGATGGGTCTGGCTCTTGCTCAGGCTGGTCTCCAACTCCTGAGCTCAAGCAATCCACCCTCCTGGGCCTCCCAGGGGGCTAGGATTACAGGCCTGAGCCACTGCACCCAGCTGGACCAGCCTTTCTTTAGAGTGAGTGACCTGTTGGAGCATCAGCCCACCCATCCTGCTGGCTTCCAAATACCAAAAAATTGATCAATAAACATGAACCTAAGACCAGGCATGGTGGCTCACGCCTGTAATCCTAGCACTCTGGGAGGCTGAAGCAAGAGGATTGCTTGAGCTCAGGAGATGGCAATAAGCCTGAACAACAGAAAGATCTGATCTCTAATAAAAGTAGAAAAATTAGCCAGATGTGGTGATACAGGCCTATAGTCCCAGCTACTCAAGAGTGTGAGGCAGGAGGATCACCTAAACCCAGGAGTTTGAGGTTGCTGTGAGCTAGACTTACGCCTCAGCACTCTAACCCGGGCAACGGAGTGAGATTCCGAAAAAACAAATAAATAAGAAAAAATAAACATAAACTTTCAAGTGAGCTTTGAGTATCGCTGAAGACACAGAGCACACATAGAAAAGTTTCCCACAGCCTCTAGGTTGAAGGATGTAAGCAGGGAGCGAGTAAGCCCCAGCAGGAGCTCTGTATGAGCCCGAGCTGCAGCCAAGTCCTGAGACAGCCAGATCTCCAACAGCTGCTACCGCCGCCTCCAGGAACCCAGAGTTGCTGCCCAGCCAGTGGCAGGAGCTGAGCGCCATCGGCAGGACTCTGAGCTAGACGGGGAGAAGGTGGGAAGGCCAGCAGGGCTCAGAGGCGCCTTTCAGGGGACAGGAGCTGCAGCTTGTCTCAGGGTTTTATTAACGTCTTCTCTGTGGTACCCTCAGCTCCCACAACAGTGCCTGACACATCGTGTGTGTTAGGAGTGTAAGTTGGGAGACTTCTGAAGCCAAATTCTGAAGACATTATCATATATAACTCAATACAAGAGAGGAAAAGCATCTGTGGCACAGATGGTTAATTTTGTCCGGGACTCCTCCCTTCCTCTTCCTTTCAATAATAGAGCCTTGTCCCCTTTGCAAATGCCAACTCAGCCTCCCCTACATCCAGATGACACGAGTGAATTTTCTTCAGTGGAATTTGAGGGATAGGAAAGTTTGGCCCTTAGGTGATGTTGGGGAGCAAAACCCCCAACAGGCCTTGGATTGCCCACCTACTATTGTGTAAGAGAGAAGTAAAGTCCCCTCCTGTATTTGGGGGGTCTGTGTGCAGCAGGATTGCACAGCCCCAAACTAATACTGCGCCCAAATGACAGAATTTGGCTACTCGGGAAGCTCTCCAATGACACGAATCTGAAGTGCGTGACTATGAAAGAATGGCCCTGAAGCCCAGAATCAAGTCCAGAATTACTCAAGGTATTTTAATATGCTAAGGAGATTAGTAAGAGCTTGCCTGCTGAGGAATGCTTGAAGTACAGAAATACCATCTGAGTAAAAGAGGCAGATGGCCAACCAAAAGCTGGCAGTGGGAACCAGAACTTCCCAACACCTATTTTACACCTTCCCCAGTGAAGAGAATGATTCTGAAAACAGAGTCTAGAACAAACACTATCAGCAGAGAGCAGAGAAAGAGAGACTAAATGAGAGGCAGCCTTTGCATCCCAGGCCCTCAGCCAAAGCCGCGGCTTCCTCAGTCCATAAAGCTGTTCTTAGCAGAGCAGCTGTCAATGATAAATTCAAACAGAGTTGCCTTAGAAAGACTGCAGAACACATGCCCTTAGGGGGAGATGGCAAGGTCTTCAAAAGGTAGATACAACAAATGGCCCAGTTCGGGAAAATTACTTGGCTTTGAACTTGTTTATTGACTCTCCATTATACACCTAGGCACTCTGTTTCTATTAAAAGGCAAGCTTCAGGAGGGCAGAAACATGGCCAGTCTTGCACTTAGTTAGCCGGAAGAGAGATCCACCAGGAGACGTGCTTGATTCCCCCTCTCCGGGCTGGACCAACAAGCATGCTGCTGTGTCTCCCATCTTTCTCCATTCCATTTCCTCTGCCTGCAAGTTCCCCTGCCAATGATTATTTATTTTTTTCTTCCTTGTTCCAGCAAAATGTAAGAGTTGACTATACTCCCTGCTCTGACTACATAAGAGTTGACTATATTAAGCTCTGTCTGCTTAAATGACAGATACTGATTTCTCACAGATCGCAAGGCTGAGAAGTCCACCATCAGGGTGTTGATTTGGTTCCTGGTGAGGACTCTCTTCCTGGCTTGCAGATGGCCACCTTCTCACCATGTCTCACATGGCATTTCCTCCATACATGTGCAAGAAAGATCTTTCTCTCTTCATCTTCTTATAAATCCACTAATCCCCACATGAGGGTCAACATTCATGACCTAATCTAACTCTAATTACTTCCCAGAGACCCAATCTCTAAATACCATCCCCTTGGAGGTTAGGGCTTCAACATATATGTTTTGGAGAATACAAATATTCAGGCCATAACATTCCACCTCTGGTCCCCCCAAAATGCATGTCCTTATATGCGAAATATATTCATTCCACTTTGCAGCAAAAGTCTTAACTCATTCGAGCATCAAGTCTAAAGTCCCAAAGTCTCATCAAGAAATCATCTCAATTAGATACAGCTGAGACTTGAGGCGTGCTTCATTCTGAAGCAAAATTCCTCTGTGAATCTGTGGATCTGTGAAAACAAACAAGTTATACACATCCAAAATACAATGGTAGGATAGGCAGAGGATAGACATTCTCATCCCAAAATGAAGAAATAGGCAAAAAGGAAAGGTAATTGTTCTGTAGCAAATCCCAAATCTAACAAGGTGAATTTCATTAGATCTTGAGGCTCAGAAATAATCCTCCTTGGCTCAATGCCCTTTCTTCTAGCCATGGCACTATGAGGGTGAAAGGATAGTGCCCACATGGCTCTACCAGGTGGTCCTGGCCCCACCGTTCTGTAAAGAGGTCTTGGCTTTGATCAGAAGCTATCTGGCCTATTGAATCTGAGATGGTAGCCCTGGTGATCTCTGAATCACCTTCAGGGTCATTTTCCCTCTTCCAGAAAAAACAGCACACACCTGGCTGGGTCTATCATCCTGTCCTGCCAAACCCCCAAAGCCCAGTACCCTTCCTTATTTTGTCCCACCTGCACCCCCTCAGTTCAAACTGGCTCTGTTTCTGCTCTCATAATCTCATGAACTCCTTAAGGGGTGATAGTTCCGCCCCACCCTTGGAGTTCTCTTCAGATCAAGCTTTTCCATTTTTTTGCAATATAGATAGGCTGAATTTTCCAAATCAAGTTCTGATTCCTTTTTGCTGAACAATTCTTTCTTCAATTTATCTCTCCCCTCTCCTTATGTTACTATAAGCAGTCAGGAAAAATCAAGACCCTCCTTCAACACCTTGCTTAGAAATATTCTCAGCTAATAATCCTATTTCAGGCTCGGCGCCAGCCACATACCCCAAGGCTGGCAGGTTCAGGCCAGCTAAACAACAATGACAAATGCAACCAAAAAAAAAAAAAATAGCTGGGCATTGTGGTGGGCACCTGTAGTCCCATCTACTTGGGAGGCTGAGTGAGGCAAGAGAATCGCTTAAGCCCTGAGGGTGACATAATGAGACTCCAAAAATAAATAAATAAATAAATATCCTATTTCATCACTTACAATTTCTACTATCCAGAAAACACTGGAACACAAACACAATACAATCAAGTTCTTTGCCACTTATAATAAGGATTACCTCTCCTCCAGTTTCCTTTAACACATTCTTTATTAAGCCCCCCCCAGACCTCACTAGAATTGTCCTTAATACCTATATTTCTAGCATGCATATCAAAACTCTTCCATCCTCTACCATTACCCAGTTCCAAAGCCACTTCTACTTGTTAAGTGTTTGTTACAGTGGTACCCTTCTTCTCAATACTAAAATCTATATTAGTCTGGGTCCTCCAGAAAAACAGGACATTAACTGATATAGATAGAGAGATAGAGATAAATAAAGTGACTTATTGTAAGAAACTGGGTCGTGTGATTATGGAGGCTGAGAAATCCCAAGGTCTGTTGTTATCAGACTAGACACCTAGGAAAGCCAATGGTATGAGCACTAGTCTGGGTCCAAAGGCAGAAGAAGACTGATCTCAACTAAAAGACAATCAGGCAGAGAGAGAGAATCTTGTGTCAAGCCTTCAGTGGATTGGATAATACCCATCCACCCTGGAGAGGACAGCCTGCTTTAGCAAGCCTACCCAGTCAAATGTTAATCTCACTCTAGAACACCCTCAGAGACACACACAGAATAACGTTTAACCAAATATCTGGGTATCCCATAGCCCAGTCAAGTTGACACATAAAATTAATTGACCATCACACTTGCTTACTCCAATTCTTCCCATTTTCAATTAAATCCACCCAAACAGGTGTCTGCCCTTACCATTTCATGAAAACTCCTTTGGTCTAGGCCACAACATCCTCTGCTTTGTGAAATCGAATTCCTCATCTCACCTGACATATTAGGAGGATCTGACACAGTTCATCACCTTCTCTTCCTTGATATATTTCATTTGACTCCCAGGATGCCACACATTATGGGGTTTTTTTTGTTTGTTTGGTTGGTCTTGGTTTTTCTTTTTGTTTGCTTTTGTTTTTTGAGACAGAGTCTCACTCTATCACCCTGGGGTAAAGTGCACTGGCATCATCATAGCTCACAGCAACCTCAAACTCTTGGGCTCAAACAATCCTCCGCCTTAGCTTCCCAAGTAGCTGGGACTACAGGCACCCACCACAACACCCAGCTAATTTTTCTATTTTCAGTACAGATGGGGTTTCACTCTTGCTCAGGCTGGTCTCCAACTCCTGAGCTAAACTTCAGCCCCCCAGAGTGCTAGGATTACAGGCACGAGCCACACTTTGGTTTTCCTTGCCACACAGTCCGTCTTTCTTGGTCTCTTTTGCTGGATCCTCCACTCTTTCTGTGATATCTTTATATTAGCATAACAAATTATCACACCTTCACTGGCTGAATACAACACATGTTTACAGAACTTCCTCTACTTATGATGGGGCTACATCCAATAAACCCAGTGTAAGTTTAAAATATTACAAGTCAAAAATGCATTACATGCATCTAACCTACTAAACATCATAGCTCAGCCAAGACTACCTTAAATTCACTCAGAATGCTTACACCAGCCTACAGGCAGCAAAATCATCTGGCAAGACAGTAACTGTACCGTATGTGTGGTTTACTCTAATGATCACGTGGCTGATCAGGAGCTGTGTCTTACTGCCAGTGGCCAACGTCTAGAAAGAGTATTGTAACATATTGTTAGCCCAGGAAAAGATCAAAATTCAAAGTATGATTTCTGTTGAATAGTTATTACTTTCATACCATTGTTAGGGACTGTCTGTATGAACTCAGAGACTCTGAGCACAGCTTAACAAGGTCCTCTGCTGCGAGGTCTTTCAGGAGGCTGCAATCAAGGGGTTGGCCAGGACTGGGAACTCATCTAAAAACACAACTGGAAAGTGATTTGCTTCCAAGTTCGTGTGGTTATTGGCAACATATGATTTTTTTTTTAGGTCTTGAATAATGACTCGTACAATTCCCTATGTCCTGTTGGACTGAGAGCCTCGGTTCTTTACTGGTTGAGAGCCCGAAGCCACTTGTAGCTCTTTTTCACTGGGTCTGCCAAGCAGGGCTGCTTGCTTCATGAATGCAAGCCCAGAAATCAAGAGAATATGCCAATGGCCAGTCACAGCAAATCCTAGCACTCTGGGAGGCTGAGGTAGGAGGATCACTTGAGCTCAGGAGTTCCAGACCAGCAAGAGTGAGACTCCTCCATCACTACTAAAAATAGAAAAATTAGCTAGTTATTGTGGAAGGTACCAGTAGTCCCAGCTCCTTGAGGGCTGATACAGGAGGATTGCTTACGCCCAGGAATTTGAGGTTGCTGTGAGCTATGATGACACCACAGCACTCTAGCCTGGGCAACAGAGTGAGGCTCTGACTCCAAAAAAAAAAAAAGAAAAGAAGAGAGACTATACTAGCAAAATAAAAGGTACCATTTTATACAATGTAATTATGGTGGTGACATCCCATCACCTCTGTCGTGTTAGAAGCTTGAGGTGAAAGGAATACACAGAGTGAAACATCAGGAGACAGGGACACACCGGGACCATTTTAGAATCTCTGCCTCAAACTGGTTCCCCAAAACTCTGGAAGTCACTGGGGCACCGCAGCATGTTTTAGCAGAGTATAACACAAGAGAAGAGAAAGGTATTAAATAATAAAATTTTGTTGTGGGTCTGAGAGCACGGAGAACCTAGAGGGACTTAGGGGACAACGGGAGCCCAAAGTAGGCTAAAACAAACAATATTCATTGTATTTTGGCTTAGTACCAGCCTTTGAAGGAAAACACGTTTGAGCGCAATAACTACAAATAACCACAGGGTGGCAGTAGATGCCAGGGAATTCGAAGTGCTACAAGTGACTGAGGGCTCAGAAGAGCGACTTTCTCTCCCTATAAGCAATTCATGTTTTCCTTTCCGTCTTATTATTAGAAGGAAGGGGTGGTGACTAGTTCTTTTCTACCCACTGGTCCCCAAAGCACTACCCATAAAGCACTAACACAGACAATTCACTGTTTTCCTCCCTCACTTCTCAGAACAGTAGTAAGGGCCTTAGTGGATGGGTGTAAGTCCTCTTGAAATAAGTACCTATGAGGACTGCTCCCACCAAGTACAAATGTTTCAGAGTTACATTAATTTAAAAAATATCATGCCGATCTGTTCAGAGCTGACACCACTGGAGAAAGAGTGTCAAATAAAAGGGGGAACGTTATTTCTACAAATTAGAGACATTAAGAAGAGAGGTTTGGTGCCATGTACACACGCCTCACGCTTACACACAGGGCATACATTCTCACACGCACGTTGTACAGAAATTCGTAGTTAGCCCAGAGTGGTTAGAGCTCACATTAATAAGGCAGGAGGTAACTCTGTAGAACTGAAGGCTCCAAAGAAGTTTTATGAACAGAGAGGTTAGTCGGAGTTCATGTGTAAACTCAGACATCTCAGTGAGACTCTTTTTGATTGTCCCATATCTTCTTAATTAACTCATATCCAGAGAGGTTCATATCCAGAGGCAATGTTGAGGTTTGAACTCAAAGGCAGTTTGGTTTTGCAAAAATGAAAATATATGTTTAGATTCTTTTTCTAGGTAACATGGTTTTTTGTTAATGAATGTGCCAAAGAAATCTCAACAGTTGTGCTTGCTTTCATAGAGGATTTAGTTGAAGGTTCAAATATCTGATTAGTAGGAGTTCAGTGAGGCAGAGACAGAGAAATCAGAGAAAATATAGATTGAAAATATTCTTTTTTTTTTTTTTTTTTTTTTTTGCTGTTTTTGGCCGGGGCTGAGGTTTGAACCTGCCACCTCCAGCATATGGGGCCAGCGCCCTACTCTTTGAGCCACAGGCACTGCCCGATTGAAAATATTCTTAAAATAATAATCCAAGTAAACTTCTCAAAGCCACAGTACATTAATCTCCAGACTGAAATTGGCCCCCCACGTTCCCACCACAATGAAAGGTCTCCAGGTAGAAGGGAATAGCCTTCCCAGCAATCTGTAAAGAAACCAACTCAAATAAAGGCAGTCTTCCTTTAGCCTACTACAGCTCCTCCAGGTGGGTATTCCATTGGTTGAGCAGCCACCGGGAAATTCCTGGGCTCCTGCTCTGCAGTTGTCTTCCATGCTCCTTCCTAAGGAGACTCAAAAAATGAGTCCTCTCCAACTGAGTGTAAGAAGACATTGCCCCTTCTTCCTTTAGATATAATGTGGCACAGTTGCCTTGAGCCCCACTGGCCCAACCAGAGACACTCCCTCCGAGATCCCTATACTAGAAATAGACACCAGTCTCTATATTCTTATTTGCTCCAACTCCAGGAGACAAGCCAAGCTCTTTCCCCGTGTTCTATCACTTAACTTCAATGACAGCTCCATGGTGAACCTACTGGCTCCCCAGCTCAGCAAGACGATGTATGAGAAAGAAGATATCCCTCTCCCAGACTTGCAGGCCTACCAGTTTTACCGAGTACACCTGTGTGTGTACGTGCACGGGCACACGCATACTTCAGAGCTGTGTTTTTCCACCTTTTTTATCTCATGGCACCCTTGAATCTATAGTTAAACTTCCATTGGACACTTGAATTATGTTGACCAAAAAAAAGTAAAAAAAGAAAACAATGTATTTACTGCGCTTTGAACTTCTTTCAAAAATAATTTAATTAAGGATCTTTAAAAATGTTTGTGACACATGGAAGATCCTCTCACTACACGCCGGTGCGCCATAACACAGCAGTTGAAACTCACTGCTTTAAAGGAACTCTGTGCTCCCAAGATTGCTCGCAGTCCCCACTAATCTTGTCCCTGACATAATCCCTCCCCTTCCGTCCTCCACCAGGCCTGGAGGGCAGGGTGAGGTTTAGCAGGCGGCTGTCTTTAGAATAAGGAGAGCTAAGGGCCTCTGTGGTCTTCACATCTGTACTTTGTAATTCAAGGGAGACAGCTGAAGAATTCTGGGAGGAGAAAAATCATCATCCAGCAACAACCTTTTACAACTCGGACCCTGTACACTGAATTCAACCCAGGAGACCAGCCTGGTGAAGTCTCTCACGACCCTTGTGGCACAACCTCGCGAATGATCAGTCCTGAGTGGAGCACAGGAAAGAGGGTTCCAGGAGAGAGGTGTCTGGGAACAAAATGGTGACAGAGGAGGTGCTGGAATTATTTAAAAATAAGTTTGCTGAGTACGATGGAGTGCATTTTTGTGGGGACTGGTGGGGGACTATAGTATTTATTTTAAAATGACTCTATGGACTTTTCAAAGGAAATTTGCCGTAAGCTGTATATGATGGGGGTGAGGTAAGTAAGCAAAGGGACAAGTCAAATGAGCAGCTGGGATTCAGACCTTTCACTCCCACTTCAGTGTGGTGCTGGCTCTGTCTGGGTGACAGGGTGCCCTGCTATAGCTTAGTTTTGTTGTTGCTAACATTATTTTGGCTGCACCGTGCTCCGAGAATAAGAGAAGATAGAAGATAACCTTGGAGTTTTTTTGTTGTGGTAATGGTAGGGATTTTCTTGTTCACTTTGTTGTTGTTTGGCTTTTGTTCTGCGAAGTCGATCGAATAGCCTTTCTTAGTGATGCACCAACAAGGTCCGTACACCCTCGATTTTGGAGAACAGGTGTCGAGAATCCATTCAAAGTCTATCTCTCCTCTCAGTCTATCTGCAGGGAGGGAAATTTGCTTTCAGGAAACTTGAAACCCTCTTCAAGGGAGGAAACCTTATCCAATTTTTCTCTGAGATTTGGAGTTAGGGAGTTTGGACTGTGCAGATTTAGGCTAGTCAGAGTGAAAGCCAGTGAGTTTTCTGGAGTAAAGTTATCTTGAAAACGTAAGGAGGGGACAAATGTCCAGTACTGGGTCCCAGAACAGGGAAAGCCTTGCTTTTTTTTTTTTTTTTTTTTTTTGAGACAAAGCCTCAAGCTATCCCCCTGGGTAGAGTGCCCTGGCATCACAGCTCACAGCAACCTCCAACTCCTGGGCTCAAGCGAGTCTCCTGCCTCAGCCTCCCAAGTAGCTGGGACCACAGGCACCTGCCACAACGCCAGGCTATTTTTTGGTTGCAGCCATCATTGTTGTTTGGCGGGTCCGGGCTGGATTCGAACCTGCCACCTTAGGTGTACGTGGCTGGCGCCTTAGCCACTTGAGCCACAGGGCCAAGTCAGCATGATTTTTTAAAACCGATTAGTTTTCTAATTTTAGTAGGGATGGGGTCTCATTCTTGCTCAGGCTGGTCTCAAACTCCTGAACTCAAGCAATCCTCCCACCTCAGCTTCCTAGAGTACTGTAATTATAGGTGTGAGCCACCTCCCCCAGCCCCTCAATAGCTCTCCAGACAGATGTGCTAGGGCATGAGAGAACAAGGAACAAAAGAAGAGAGGGGAAAAACATAGAGGGAGGGGCAGAGTGAGGCTTTCAGATCTGAACCTTGGGCTTGGCTGGGTGCCATGATGCCAAATAAGGTCTGGTGTGAGAATTCAGGCCAGCACATCAGCTCCCTGCAAGGCCTTGGGACAGAGCTCACCTAGGCTTGTTGACTTTTCTGGGCCATAAATTGTATTCCCTTCCAAAAAAACAAACAAAAATCTCCATACTTACACTGTCACCTGTCTTAGAAGTGGCATTTTAATAGCTTTTGTTAATGGTGGCAGCAGCAAGAGAAAGGGGAAAAGTCTGCCCTGCCCTGAGAGCAAGGGGCTCAAGCTCCGAGGGGTCATACCAACAGGTCTAACCATTCTTGTTCCACTGAACTGAGGCCAGGAAGGTCCGGATTTCCATGGGCTGTAGCGTGACAGTGGCCGAATCCAACATATAGGGAGTGGAGTGGGGTGTGGGGCCTGGGGAGGTGCAGGGGTGACGGTAGGAGTAAAGAATGCAGAGCTCCTTTGCCTCACCCCACTGTGCTCCCACCTCTAGGCCTAACACAACAATCCATCCCCAAATCGGTCCCCAGGGCCTCCCAGACCCTTAAACTACTTCCCTGGTCCAAGTATCATGCCCAGGTCCTCAAATCCCCTCTAGTTCCTAGCCATAGTCCTCATACCCTCTGGTTAAGCCCAGTAGTAAAGGACACCCTCCCATCAGTCAATGATGGTGACTGTTGTTCTTGGGACTAAACTCCATCCCAGATCCATTTCAGATCCATAAGCCCCTAACTTGGATGTGGACGCTGGATCCTGGCCAACAATCCTAGGTCTCATATGCAGCCCCCAGCCCCCCACTCCAGGCAGGACGCCATCCCCTACTCTTGGGCCAGGACCCACCTGACTTCAATGTCCACTTGAGCCTGGAGGCAGAGGCCCGGGGCTGGTTGGCTGCCAGCGTTGTCTCCTGTAGGCGGGTGATGGTGAAGGCGGAGAACATGTTCTGTAGGGAGTAGATGGGTCCAGGTTAATGCAGGCAAAGCGGCTGGGTTTCCCCTGTCCACTGCTCTCTTCCCTCTCTCCAGTCTCTTTTCCAATTCTGCCTTCCTCACCTGCAAGTCCAACGTCACAGGGGAGCTCAGGTTGCGTCCTGAATCCTCCCCCAGGGCAAACTGGTGTTCCAAGCGCAGCAGCAGCATCTCAGGGCCCCAGCGGGCCAGTGTGAGCAGATGCACTGAGGGCGGTAGCTCCCTCCGCAGCCCCGAGTACTGGGGGGGAGAGGGGAAGGCGTGACTGAGTCGGAAAGGGGCAGAAAGACTGAGGCAATGAGGGGATCAGGTGATCCCAAGTTGGGGCAGGGTCCCAAGATGAACACCTCTCCCTGGAAGGGTCAAAACTCTTCTGGCCTGAGACCCTGCGGTGTTAAGGTAACTTTGAAGGGTACTGAGAGCG
This sequence comes from Galago senegalensis, assembly GCA_963575145.1. Lineage (NCBI taxonomy): Eukaryota > Metazoa > Chordata > Mammalia > Primates > Galagidae > Galago > Galago senegalensis. The sequence continues at coordinate 16,415 of CAUYTI010032447.1, read as the reverse complement.
GGAGAGGTGGGCTAGCCAAGGGAAGGGGTGAGGCAGGATGGCGGAACCTGCGGAGGGAGGGAGGGAGTGATGAGGCTTACAGGGTAATTGACCTGGCTTTAGCAAGACAGGGCGTGGGGGAGGAGGTAGTTAAAGGGATAAGCTGGGACTGTGCCCTGACAGTCCAGGTGCATTGGAGCTAGGCAGGGACTAGCTTGGGCATGGGGCTGAGTAAGACTAGTTATAGCCTCCCCAGGGCAAATTAGGGAAGGGGGCAGACCAGGTGGTTCTCTGCTGAGCCCAGGAGAACTCATACTCAACAACGCCCCTTGTAGGTTTCATTCTGGTCCTCTCTTTCTGCCCCCTGCTGCCCCTCACCTGTAGGCGTGGAGCAGCCCCAAGGTTGTATGGGACGCCGCCACCCGGGGCTAGCACCACCTGCGGAGCCAGGACCACCTTCTCTGCCAGCAGACGGTGCCCAGAGGCCGCAGCCTGAAAGGTGTCCAGCAGCACAAGGTGGCGCCCTCGCACCAACGCCCCTGACCCCGATTCCATCAGTGGCTCTCCTATGCCACGTCTGTCATCGCTCACCAGCCTTCGGTGCACCTGGGAGGAGAATGGCCAGGAAAGGGTGAGGGTCATGAGTCTATCAGGTGTCCTTGGGCCAGAAACTGAGTAAAGGCTTATGAGAATGTCAAGAAAAATTAAAGGGTGGGTGGGTAACAGATAAGGATGAAGGTGAGGATCTGGTATGGAGACCCCAACAGAGAAGGGATCCAATCTAACAAGGGGACTAGGACAGAGGGAGGTAAGTACCTAATGCAGGACCCAGATAGGGCACATTTTGAGGGGTGGGGGGCCCGGGTAGAGATTGGATAAAAGCTGTAGGAAAACTCACGCATAAGAATAGAGTTCTCAGCTTCCTAGGGACCACAAGCAGAAAGCTGGGCCAGAAACAGCCTTCAATATTTAGCAGAATGACTGGGGTGGGAGGACACTGGCTTAGATGGGGTGCTGACCTACTCACCATGAGCTCCAAGGAGCCATCTCTCACACTGCTGCCCCCCTGGGAGCGGTCAGTCAGCACTGTCAGCTGCACTTGCCCATCCTGGGAGGTGAGGGGTAACAATGAGGGGCAGAGGTTCCAGCCCAGCCTCAGGTAGTTAGGAGATGATTTAGATAAAGGGTGGCTCCCGGGCAGCACCTGTGGCTCAGTGAGTAGGGCACAGGCCCCATATACCAAGAGTGACCAGTTCCAACCCAGCCCCAGCCAAACTGCAACAACAAAAAAAAAGGGTGGCTCCCACTCTGTAGAGGTGAGAAGAGGCAGGATAGGAGGAGAGGTACCGTGATATAAAGCCGGCTGTTCACTGGGTAGTAGTTTCCTGCCACCTCCTCTGTCTGGTTCAGGTTCCAGGTGGGTCGATAATTCCGCCTGGGGTTGGGTGATTTGGTCATATTTGGAGTCTATTTTCCCTACTTCTCACTTTCCCTTCCCCCTCTCCCTCCCACACTCATGTGATCAGAATATTCTTCTACTGCCTCTGGGCCCCAGCACAGCACAAGCCACCCTTCTATTCCCCCAGTCAATCCTACCTCCTCTCCAGGATTTCCCGGCCATTGCTGTCTGTGTAGAAACGTTCATTTGTCTTTAGTGGTGTGTCAAAGCGGCTAATGACCTCCTTGCCCCAGGAATCGCTGTAACAGATGGGATGTCAAGGTTATCAGCTTCACCTAAAACCCACTCTGTCCTTGCCCCTACACCCCAGTCCCAGCCTGTACCACTCACATCACAGGTATTGGCCCTACTGTCCACTCCAACTCTAGATGCTGCTGTCCTGGGTACAGGCGAACCACCTGGGAACACCAAGCTGAGAAGTTCTGGTGCACCTCCTGCACCAAGTCTGTCTATGGACACAGGGCATGAAGGGCAGGTGTCAGCTCACATCTGAGCAGAGGTGAGCCCCGCAAATGTCCCCTTAACCCTGACTTTGAAACCCATAAGTGCCTTTTTCAGGGTTAACCCCACTAACAGCATGGAAACTTCGCCCACCTTCTCGACCTGCCTAAGTGAGATGCATACATTTTCTATTTCAGTCACTGCCACATAATTCTTGATTGTGGCATGCATGCTTTCTGTCCACCATTCTACCATGTCCCCTCTTTAGAACAGGATTCTAGCTTGGCACACAGCTAATTGGAATAAAAACTATATTGTCCAGTCTTTTCTGAGGATATCAGTAGCTGTGTGACCATGCTTTGTTCCCCCATGCTTTGTTCCCCCGAAGTGGTGTGAATACTATTCCTTGACCCTTTCCCTCTGCCCCTGGCTCAAATGCAGATGTTATAACTGGAGGTTTAGCAGCCATCTTGGACCATGAGGTAGAAGCTGAATGTTGAGGAAGGCAGAGCAATGAGAGAAAAAGGGCCTGGGTGGCTGTGGAACCTCCCCACCTTCCCTGGATTGCCCAGCCAGACTTTCTTTTTTTTGAGACAGAGCCTCAAGCTATCCCCCTGGGTAGAGTGCTATGGCATCACAGCTCACAGCAACCTCCAACTCCTGGGCTCAAGTGAGTCTCCTGCCTCAGCCTCTCAAGTAGCTGGGACCAGAGGCACCTGCCACAACACCTGGCTATTTTTGGTTGCAGCCAACATTGTTTTGGCAGGCCCCGGCTGGATTCGAACCCACCACCTTAGGTGTATGTGGCTGGCACCTTAGCCACTTGAGCCACAGGCACCGAGCCCAGACTTTCTATTAAAAGAAAAGAATCTTCAGACCAGGCACGGTGGCTCACCCCTGTAATCCTAGCACTGTGGGAGGCCGAGGCAGATGGATTGCTGTGCTCAGGAGTTCGAGATCAGCCTGAGCAAGAGCAAGACCACATCTCTACTAAAATATAGAAAACCTAGCTGGGCTTAGTGATAGGTACCTGTAGGCCCAGGTACTTGGGAGGCCAAGGCAAAAGAATTGCTTGAGTCAAAGAAAAGAAAAAAGGGAAGAATCTTCTGTCTTGTTCTTGGCACAGTTAATTTGGGTAACTCTGTTAAAACACGCAAAACTACATCATAGTATGATGACCCAGGTATGCAGATGTTCACCTCAAACAGAAGCATATACAAAGGTGAGGTTCTTGAATTTGCACACGTGTCACTCTCACCATTATCTGCCCCATTCCCACCATAAGAGGAAATATCAGGGCAGCGCCTGTGGCTCAGTGAGTAGGGCGCTGGCCCCATATACCAAGGGTGATGGGTTCAAACCCAGCCCCAGCCTAACTGCAATAACAGCAACAACAAATCCGGGTATTGTAGCAGGCGCCTGTAGTCCCAGCTACAAGAGAATTGCCTAAGCCCAAGGAGTCGGAGGTTGCTGTGAGCTATGACGTCACAGCACTCTATCGAGGGTTAATAAGTGAAACTGTCTCAAAAAAAAAAAAAGAGAGAGGAAACATCAGTATGAGGCGTTGAGGAAACCACTGTTTCCAGCCAGAGGCACTCTCAGAAATCCACCCTAAGTGAGACTCATCCATCTTTTTTCTTTTCTTTTTTTTTTTTTTTTTTTAGAAAGAGTCTCACTTTGTCACCCTTCATAGAGTGCGGTGGCATCACAGCTCACAGCAACTTCAAACTCTTGGGCTCAAGTGATTTTCTTGCCTCAGCCTCCTGAGTAGCTAGGACTACAGGACCCACCATGACACCCAGCTATTTTTAGAGACGAGGTCTTGCTCTGGCTCAGGTTGGTCTCAAACTTGTGAGCTCAAGCAATCCACCTGCCTCAGTCTCCCAAGTGCTAAGATTATAGGCATGAGCCATAGTGCCCAGCTTTCAAGTGTGAACTCTTAAATATCCACCCCAGATATAAACTCTTCTTACTATAGCACTAAGTGAACTTTTTTCTTTTTTAATGGAAACAGGGTCTCACTTTGTCACCCAGGCTAGAATGCAAAGGCATTATCATAACTCACTGCAACTTCAAACTCCTAGACTCAAGCAATCCTCCTGTTTCAGCCTCCCAAGTAGCTGGGACTACTACAGGTATACACCACCATACCCATCTATGTTGTCCAGTTTGATCTCAAACTCCTGGCCTCAATCCTCCCACCTTGGCCTCCCAAAGTGTTGGGATTATAGGCAGGAGCCACCAAACCTGGCCCTTGGTGAACTTATGAAGCAGCTACAATTGGCTCTCCCCATCTATGACCTAAGTAGGAACATGCCATCCCCCATGGGTGTAAGTATAATCCTGACACCCACAGCAGATGTGAATGCCTTTGCATGTATCTCCTCAGAAAAGACTCTTATACAGTCACTCATGAATATTAATGCTTGGGAGAACCCTCGAATATTCCTAAGACTCAGGTCTTACTTAGCTACCTTATCTGAAAGAGATGTCAATCCTCCCATCTCCACTCTGCATTCAACCTACCAACCTCCACACTCTCCCACCTCCCTTCCCCTGCTCCACCAAATGCCCACTTGTCATTTCTGGTCACGGACCTTCACCACACGGATCTTAGCCCAGCGTCTCACAGGCAGTGGTTGTGACTGGTTGGGTCTGAAGATGTAAGCACCTGAAACCTGGTCACTCAGTCTGTCGCCCCTACTAGCGAAGTACCTAAAGCAGGGCAGGTGAGAGTCTGGTAAGGGGTTCAGGCCCCACACACCACCTACCTTCCCAGGCCTGGTCCTAACTTACCAGAAGAAGGCCTGCTGAACAGGCAGTAGCAGTTTCTTGTCCAGGTTCTCAATCTCCATCAAGAGCCCCGTTTTAGGGTTAAACGTTGCCCGGATGTGCTGGGAAGTAAAGGGTGAGCAGTTGTTGATGACCATTGCCTTAGTCCTCCATCCATCCCAGGGCTGAGGAGTAAAAGCTTGGAGTCACCCCTACCTCCACCACTCTCACTCTTCACACTTGATCCTACTAGCAAATCCCAAAAATTTTATGTTCAGCCTTATTCCCAATCTTCCCACTTTGTGACCTTCCAGGACTAGTGCAGACAATCCCTTCTAGTTCCCAAAATCTCCATGCAGGTCCCCCACAGTCTATTCCCCACATCAGCCAGAGCAAACTTGGGTATCTGATCCAGGAACCACAAAGTCATGAGACTTTTAGGATCCACAGGAATATTTTGACTTCTTTTAGAATCAGAAGAAAACAGGAATATAATAATGAATATATTAGAATATATTCATGGGCGGCGCCTGTGGCTCAGTGAGTAGGGCACTGGTTCCATATACCCAGGGTGGTAGGTTCAAACCTGGACCCAGCCAAACTGCAACAACAAAAAAAAAATAGCTGGTCATTATGGTGGACGCCTATAGTCCCAGGTACCCAGGAGGCTAAGTCCAAGAGCTGGAGGTTGCTGTGAGCTGTGATGCCACAACACTCTACTGAGGGCAACAAAGTGAGACTCTGTCTCTAAAAAAAATTTAAAAAAAAAAGAATATATTCATGCCTATAATCCTACCACTTTGGGAGGCCAAGATGGCTGGATCACTTGAGCTCAGGAGGTGGAGACTAGCCTGAGTAAAAATTGAGAACCCCATCTCTACTAAAAACAGAAAAACTAGATAGGCATTGTGGTGGGCACCTATAGCCCAGGTACTTAGGTGAGGCAAGGGGATTGCCTAAGCCCAAGAGTTTGGGGTTGCTATGAGTTAGGATGCCCCACTCTACTCAGGGTGACAAAGTGAAACTCTGTCTCCAAAACAAACAAACATCCATGTAGGCCTCATTATAACATAGTCTTTTTTTTTTGAGACAGAGTCTCACTTTGTCACACTTGGTAGAGTGCCGTGACATCATAGCTCACAGCAACCTCAAACTCTTGGGCTCAAGCAATTCTCTTGCCTCAGCCTCCCAAGGAGCTAGGTGGAACTACAGGCATCCTCCACAACACCTGGCTACTTTTAGAGATGGAGTTTTGCTCTTGCACAGGCTGGCTGCAAACCAATGAACTCAGGCAATCAACTTGCCTCAGCCTGCCAGGGTGTTAGGATTACAGGCATGAGCCACCCCGTCCAGCCTTCTTCATCTCTTTTTTTTTTTTTGAGATAGAGTCTCAAGCTGTCCCCCTGGGTAGAGTGCCGCGGCATCACGGCAACCTCAAACTCTTGGGCTTAAGTGATTCTCTTGCCTCAGCCTCCCAAGTAGCTTGGACTACAGGCGACCGCCACAACGCCCAGTTATTTTCTTTGTTGCAGTTATCATTGTTTTAGCTGGTCCGGGCAGGGTTCAAACCAGCCAGCCTCGGTGTATGTGGCCGGTGCCCTACCCACTGAGCTATGGGCGATGCCTCTTTTTTTTTTTAGGAGAGTGTCTCTCTCTGCCATGGCATCTGAGCTCTTAACCTCAAACTCTTAGGCTCAGGGGATCCCTTTGCGTCAGCCTCCCAAGTACCATGTTTCCCTGAAAATAAGACCTAAAAATAAGCCCTAGCAGGATTTCTATGCATTTGTTAAATATAAGCCCTACCCCAATAATAAGACCTAGTGATGGGTATGGCTATGCAGCATATCTGCATAGCCATGCAGTGCATTTCAGAGCCGAGCAGTAAGGAAGACTGGAATACCTTTTATCTGCCATAGCTCCTTTCTCTGAGCCATTCGCACTTGCGCAGGGGTGCATGTGGTAGCCACGGTTGCAGGCATCCTATTATGCATGTGAGAACGGCTAGGGGAAAGGAATTCACGCATCACTAGCGCCAGCCCCACCAACAAGGTCGGCTCCCACTGTCAGGTTCCAGAAGAAGATAACTTAACTGTATTTGAATAAATGTAGATTGTTGTATTATCCTTAATAAAAATAAGACATCCCCTGAAAATAAGCCCTAGTGTGTCTTCTTGAGAAAAAATAAATATAAGACAGTGTCTTATTTTCAGGGAAACACAGTAGCTGGGATTTCAGGAGCCCATCAAAACACCTGGCTAGGATCAGTGCCTGTAGCGCCGGCCACATGAACTAAGGGTGGCCGGTTCATGGCAGCTAAACAACAATGGCAACAAAAAAATAGCCAGGTGTTGTGGCAGGTGCCTGTAGCCCCAGCTACTTGGGAGGCTGAGGCAAGAGAATTGCTTATGCCCAAAGGTTTGAGGTTGCTGTGAGCTGGGACACCATAGCACTCTACACAGGGCAACAACTTGAAACTCTGTCTCAAAAAAAAACAAAAACAGGCTTGGCGCCTGTGGCTCAAGTGGCTAAGACACCAGCCACATACACCTAAGGTGGCGGGTTCAAATCCAGCCCGGCCCGCCGAACAACAATGACGGCTGCAACCAAAAAATAGCCGGCGTTGTGGCGGGCGCCTGTGGTCCCAGCTACTTGGGAGGCAGAGGCAGGAGACTCGCTTGAGCCCAGGAGTTGGAGGTTGCTGTGAGCTTTGATGCCACCAGCACTCTACCCCGGGGGAACAGCTTGAGGCTCTGTCTCAAAAAAAAAAAACACCTGGCTAGTTTTTCTAGTTTTAGTAAATCCTGGGTCTCATTCTTTCTCAGGCTGGTCTTAAACTCTTGACATCAGGCAATCCACCACCCTACTCTACCCCTGGCCTCTTAGAGTGCTAGGATTATAGGTGTGAGCCACCACACACTGACTTGCCTGTTTTCACTGTTATAACAACACCATCATAAAATATAACTTTCAACTTTTCTTAGATATATTGGGGGTTTTTTGTTTTGGTTTGGTTTGGTTTGGTTTTCTGAGACAGAGCCTCAAGCTGTCCCCTTGGGTAGAGTGCCGTGGCATCACAGCTCACAGCAACCTCCAACTCCTGGGCTCAAGCGAGTCTCCTTCCCCAGCCTCCCAAGTAGCTGGGACCACAGGCGCCCACCACAATGCCTGGCTATTTTTTGGTTGCAGCCATCATCATTGCTGTTTTGGTGGGCCCGCGCTGGATTCGAATCCGCCACCTTAGGTGTATGTGGCTGGCGCCTTAGCAACTTGAGCCACAGGCGCCAAGCCAGATATATTGTTTAATTAACAATAATTTTAGGCTTAGTTCCCATAGCACAGTGGTAATGGTGCAAGCCACATACACTGAGGCTGGCAGGTTGGAACCCAGCCCAGGCCAGCTGGACAACAATGACAACTGTAACCAAAAATAGCCAGGTGTTGTGGCAGACACCTGTAGTCCCAGCTACTTGAGAGGCTGAGGTAAGAGAATCACTTAAGACCGAGAATTTGAGGTTGCTGTGAGCTGTGACACCACAGCATTCTACCGAGGGCGACATAGTAAAAATCCGTCTCAAAAATAAATAAATAAATAATAATTTTAAGTATATCATACAGATACACATGGTCAATATTTAATGTTTTTTCAGAGAGGATGATGATATAGACACTACTTTTATTTTTGTCTCTTTGGTAAAACTTTTTTTTTTTTTTTTTGAGACAGAGACTCAAACTGTTGCCCTGGGTAGAGTGCAGTGGCATCACAGCTCACAGCAACCTCCAACTCCTGGGCTCAAGCGATTCTCCTGCCTCTGCCTCCCAAATAGCTGGGACTACATGTGCCCACCACAACACCCAGCTATTTTTTGGTTGCAGCTGTCATTGTTGTTTGGCAGGCCCGGGTTGGATTCGAACCTGCCAGCTCAGGTGTATATGGCTGGAACCTTAGCTGCTTGAGCCACAGGCGCTGAGCCACTTTGGTAAAACTATTGACAAAGTAATGAAACAAAGATACATTGTTTTACAAATGTAATACCTTTATACAGTAATTGTTAGCCTCTTTTATCTTATGTACTACCAGCAATTACATGCAATATCTCTCAACAAATTAGAAATTAAAAACCTCATACTTTCAGAAAATGGCATATTTCATAAATAGTCCATTATTATGTTTATCATTTATTATAAATGTTAATTCTAAGAAAAATTATAGTAGAAATTGTTAAGACTTTAAAATAACTGTATCCTAGCACTCTGGGAGGCCAAGGCGTGTGTATTGCCTGAGCTCAGAAGTTCAAGACCACCATGAGCAAGGGTGAGACCCCCATCTCTACTAAAATTGAAAAACTGAAGCAAGAGGATCACTTGAGCCCAAGAGTTTAAGGTTGCTGTGAGCTATGACACTACAGCACTCTACCAAGGGTGACAAAGCGAGACTCTGTCTCAAAAAAAAAAAACAAAGAAAGAAAAGAAATGAAGAAGAGACAAAAGTGAAATGAGTATTTCATAGTAAGCAGGGGCTATACAACAAAAAGATTGTGTACATGAGAAGCAGGAATTAGAAGAAAATTTGCATACATTGAAAGACATAGATCCCTGAGCCAAGCTCTGAAGAGACTACAGGTGCCCACCACAAAGCCCAGCTTTTGTTGTTGTTGTTGTTGTTGCAGTTGTCATTGCTGCTTTACCTGGCCAGGGCTGGGTTTGAAACCACCACCCTTGGTATATGGGGCCAGCACCCTACCCACTGAACCACAGGCGCCACCTTTTGTTTTCTTTTTTAGAGACAGAGTCTTACTGTGTCACCCTCCGTAGAGTGCCATGGCGTCATAGCTCACAGCAACCTCAAACTCTTGGGTTCAAGTGATCCTTTTGCTTCAGTTTTTTCTATTTTTAGTAGAGACGGGGTCTTACTTTTTCAAGCTGGTCTGTAACCTGTGAGCTCAAGCTATCCACTCTCCTCAGCCTCCCAGAGTGCTAGGATTATAAAAGTGAGCCATTGCACTTGGCCTACATGGAAGTTCTTTTTGTATTGACAATAGAAAAAAGTAAAGGTTAGGCTGTATCTTCTTGGAATTTTGGCAGTTTCTTTACCAATACCCTACCTACTTAATACACTGACCCTTGTACTAAATATACGATTTTACTTAGGGAAATACAAAACAGAACTGAAGGATAAAAAATATATATTTTTACATGTAAGAAGGAAAACATTCCACAGCATGCTAAGCATTCTTCATTTCCCTCACATGTTGCTCATCTCTTTATCTCTTATTATTTCTTCAAAGGTAGCATTTGGGCTATCCAATCCAAGGCCCAAAGCTTTCCATCACATTAAGTTTTAGAGAGCTTAAACATGATATTCTCAGTGCTCAAATTCTCAGAACAGTCTACTTTATTTTTATTTTTTTTTAATTTTTTTGAAACAGAGCCTCATTTTATCACCCTCGGTAGAATGTCATGGCCTCACAGCTTACAGCAACCTCCAACTCTTGGGCATAAGCGATTCTCTTGCCTCAGCCTCCCAAGTAGCTGGGACTACAGGCGCCCACCACAACACCCACCTACCTTTTGGTTGTAGTTGCCAATGTTGTTTGGCAGGCCCGGGCTAGAAACAAACCTGCCAGCTCTGGTGTACATGGCTGGCACCCTAGCCACTGAGCTACAGGCACTGAGCCTTTTTTTTTTTTTTGCAGATTTTGGCCAGAGCTGGGTTTGAATCTACCACCTCCGGTATATGGGGCCAGTGCCCTACTCCTTGAGCCACAAGTGCTGCCTGCCTTTTCCTAATTTTTTTTGACATAGAGCCTCACTTTGTCACCCTCAGTAGAATGCCATGGCATCATTAGCTCACAGCAACCTCAAATTCTTGGGCTCAAGCAATTCTCTTGCCTCAGCCTCCTGCGTACCTAGGACTACAGGCGCCCACCACAATGCCCAGCTATTTTTAGAGATGGTGTCTCACTGTGGGTCAGGGTCTGGAAATCTTGAGCTCAGGCAAACCACCTGGCTCACTCTCCCAGAGTGCTAGGATTATAGGCATGAGCCACTGTGCCCAGCCAGAACAGTCCACTTTAATTAGGGAAAGGCGATTATCCTTTACACCTATAAACATTCCAGGATCTTTCTTACATCCGAATGAAACACATTTGAAGGGCTTCTTATGAAGAAGAAAGAATGCCTACTCCTCTGGCAATGGTTTTCCACACTTACGGAGCTCCACAGAGTTCTCCTCGTTGTTGGAATGCAGCCAGAGGTCTTTTGTAGGACCCTGGCTTACTATTAAGATCTTGCCATCAGGCTCGGCGCCTGTGGCTCAAGTGGCTAAGGCGCCAGCCACATACACCTACGGTGGCAGTTTCGAATCTAGCCCGGACCGCCAAACAACAATGATGGCTGCAACAAAAAAAAATAGCCAGGCGTTGTGGCGGGCGCCTGTGGTCCCAGCTACTTGGGAGGCTGAGGCAGGAGACTCGCTTGAGCCCAGGAGTTGGAGGTTGTTGTGAGCTGTGGTGCCACGGCACTCTGCCCAGGGGGACAGCTTGAGGGTCTGTCTCCAAAAAAAAAAAAAAAAAAGATCTTGCCATCAGGCGGCACTTGTGGCTCAAAGGACTAGGGCACCAGCCCCATAGGTTCAAACATAGCCCCGGCCAAAAACTGCAAAAAGAAAAAGATCTTGCCATCTATGTGGCAGCTGTGGCTCAGTGGGTAGGGCCCTGGTCCCATATACCGAGGGTGGTGGGTTCAAACCTGACCCCAGCCAAACTGCAACAAAATAATAGCCAGGCATTGTAGTGGGGACCTATAGTCCCAGCTACTCGAGAGGCTGAGGCAAGAGAATCACCTAAGCCCATGGGAGGTTGCTGTGAGCTGCATGACACCACGGCACTCTACCAAGGGCAATAAAGTAAGACTCTGTCTCTACCACAAAAAAGGATCTTGCCATCGACACCATCATCTGATTCACGTGAAGAGCACTGAGACTTGTAGTAATGCAGTAGCATATTGTCTTTCTCCTGGTCTTTTTTCAAGTCTTCAACATACATCTCATAACTTCCATCTTCCAAAATGGAAGTAATGGATTGATTGTTGTATGTGCTTAGGGAAGCATAAGATTCTGTGGGACTTGGAACATGAAGTGTTCTAGCCTATTTCTGGATCTCAGGTACACCAAAAGCAAATTGCCCCATAGTAGACAGCTGTTGAAAGGCAGTGAGTGACAAATGTTCTTTCATACCTGTTTTTTTGTGATTTCTTTCCTAAGGAAGGCCTTTGGTGTTTTTTTTCCCCTAAAGTAACAGGCCTTCTTTTCTATGGTAAGGCCAGAGCATAGCTTCATGATGTACAAATGGCACTATTCTTCAGCCTTCTGCTGGGATTTTATTGCCTTGCAAGATTTTTCCATGGCTTTGTTTGCTGTGCTGTTCAGCTTTGCTGGGGCAATTTGTTGGTTTAATATTTCATTTTAGGCTTCATTTTTCAGGCTTCTTGTGATCTTATTTCAATTTCTTCTCTGAAAAGCTGAAACTCTATTTATTTTTTTATTTTATTTTAAGTAAGTCTAGTGGGCATGCCTGGATTCTGAGGAGGCTTCTTCCTCACCCAAGGTTATTATTTTTTTTTTGAGACAGAGCCTCAAGCTGTGACCCTAGAGTGCTATGGCATCACAGCTCACAGCAACCTCCAGCTCCTGGGCTCAAGCAATTCTCCTGCCTCCGCCTCCCAAGTAGCTGGGATCACAGGCGCCCGCCACAACGCCTGGCTATTTTTTGGTGCAGCCATCATTGTTGCTTGGCAGGCCAGGCTGGATTTGAACCTGCCAGCTCAGGTGTACGTGGCTGGTGCCTTAGCCGCTTGAGCCACAGGCGCCGAGCCTGAAACTCTTTTTCTTTTGAGACAGAGTCTCACTTGGTAGAGTGCCTTGGTAGAGTGCCATGGAGTCATACATAGCTCACAGCAACCTCAAATTCTTGGGCTCAAGCAATTCTCTTGCCGCAGCCTCCCGAGTAGCTGGGACTACAGGTGCACACCACAACACCCAGCTATTATTTAGAGACAGGTAAAAAACCTCTGGCTGCATTTCAACAACAAGGAAAACTCTGTGGCGCTCCATAAGTGTGGAAAACCATTCTCTCACTCTGGCTCAGGCTGGTCTTGAACTTGTGAGCTCAGGCAATCCACTGGCCTCATCCTCCCAACTGATAGGATTATAGGCTGAGCCACCATGCCCAGTCCAAAAGCTGAAACTCTTATATTTTTTTTTTTTTTTTTGAGACAGAGCCTCAAGCTGTCACCCTGGATACAGTGCTGTGGCATCACAGCTCATAGCAACCTCCAACTCCTGGGCTCAAGCAATTCTCCTACCTCCACCTCCCAAGTAGCTGGGACTACAGGCACCCACCACAACACCTGGCCATTTTTTGTTTGCAGCCATCATTGTTGTTTGGCGGGCCCGGGCTGGGGATACAAACCCGCCACCTTAGGTGTATGTGGCTGGCGCCTTAGCCACTTGAGCCATAGGCGCCGAGCCTTCTTTTTTTTTTAAATAGTAGAAGTGACCCAAAAAGGCAAAGTGCTAGGGCCCAGGATGGTCTCAATGAAGCCCCAATCTGCCAGCGGCTCTTTTGCTGTATAAACCAAAGTTTTCCTATTGGTCCTTAAGGCCCCTCAAGGTCTGACCTGTCACCTCCCTTATCCTAACCACAAGGAACACTGGGTTCCTTGTAGTTCCTCAAATACTGCACACTGTCCGGCCTAAGGGCTTCTGTGTGTGCTGTTCTCTGCCTACTTGGATTCCTCTTCCCCCAAGTAACGACACAGCTTTCTCCCTCAGGTCTCACCTTAAATGTCACCTTCTCAATAAGGCATTCCCTGATATCCCCTCTAAAAATGCAAACCAACACCCGCCATCAGCTCCAACCTCTCTATCAAGTGTCACCCATCATCACAGTGAGTCACAGAGATTCAAAGGTCACTCCCTCAAAGACACAATCAGGGGAGTGGTGACAGCAGACCATGAACCAGGACCTATTGACCTAAACTCCATACGGCTCACTATGACACTTCAAATTTGTCACAGGGTGCAGAGAAGGGAATCGGAATGGAGTTTTACCTCATTTTCAATGGCCAAGACATTGAATGAGGACTTCTTGGGCCTGCGCCTTGGGGCATGGGTCTGGAGCTTCCCGTTGGTCTTCTTGGTTACTGAATAGGTGCTAAAGCCCAGAGCAGGCACTGAGGCTAAGAATAGTAGCTCTGAATGGTCCATTTGCCTGCCTGTGCTGGGAAGTATCACCACCTGGGGTAACAAAGGAGGGAAACAGAGTTAATATACTGTGAGTTCACACATAAAGCCATGTATACATGGAGGCATCAAACTCAAAAGGGTTGAGGGAAAGAGGCCTAGGATGGGGGAAAGACATCTAGGTGTTGAGGACAGGGGTAATGGGGGTGGCAGATTCTAAGGAAAAGACAGCAGAAAAGATTCACAAGCTGGAAAAAATATACCTCCTCCTAGGAGGATGGAGGGACTGTCTGGGAAGGGTGGGGGAAGAAGTAGGGGAAAAGACCGATCATTGATGCAGGGGAGAGATGGAAAGATCTTAGGGGGAAGAAGAGGTTTGTGGGAGACTTTCTGGGATGAAGGAGATATTCATAAACAGGAAGAAAATATATGGGGGGGTACAGGTATTAAAAAGGGGACCACTCATGGAAGGTAGATGATCCTGAGGGGGGCTGATATTAAGGGACAAAAGAGGAAGACATATTCACTGGCAGAAGGTATTCGTGGAGGAGGAGGTATTCGTGCAGGGGTAGTACCCAAGAGAAGGTGTCCAGAAAGGAGGCGGGGAAATGCAGGAGAATATCAAAGGGGCTCACATTGTTATCCACAGTCCTGCCTTGGGGGTCTCTCACAAGGAAAACACCTTTGCTGACCGGCAGCCGCACCATCCAGTCCACCTTCCGCCCCAGGGGGTTATAAATAGTGACCTGGAACTGGGGTGGGAGGATCAGGGAGGGCATGGGTCACAGCGTGCCTTCTCCAAACCTACCCACCTTGCACAGGTTCATTCCTGAGTGCTTCCAGTTTGATCAACTCCTTCTTGGTGCATTGGTCTCTGTCCTGCTCCAACTTCACTGCATCCCAAGAAATATCATCCCTTCTACAGTCCATTGGCCAGAGCCCCACTCCCCTTGGCCCCACTCCATGATCTGCAAGGTTAATCTGGTGGCACCCATGGAACCTGCCTCCCAGCCTGCCCTTCCCACTCTGGCTCACCGACGAGGAGGTCTGGCTGAGCTGGCATCTGCTGATGTTAAGGTCGCGACAGAATGTGAAGTCTTCCTTGGAACCACTGAGCCTTGCCAGAGCATTGCTCAGGAGAACCTTGGGGAGAAGCGCAAAGGGGAGGATCAGCTCTGTACGACTCCCTTGAGTCTGACTCCGTCCCTCCCAGGACCCGCCCCATCCCATCTGGGCCCCGCCTCCCATAAGCCCTAGCCCCACTATCCCCACTAGGCCCCACCAAGTCCTCGACCACGCCCTATACGAGTCTCCGCCCTACATTGTCAAGTGCTGGCCCAGCCCTTTTCCGATTTTGTCCTTCCAAGGCCCCACCGCGTGCACCTCGCAAGGCTCCCAGCCGGCCGCTAGTTGGCGCGCATAGTCATCCGCCACGTGCTGCTTGCAGGTGCCGGTGACAGCGTCGTGATGCTGGAGCACTGCCATCGCCTCATCTGCAGGCCGATGGTGAGTCAGGTGGGGTTCCGAAAGACTCCCGGCCCCAACTCCAAGGAGAGGCAAAAGGTCTTGTGCGGGCAGACTGAGTTCTTGGGGCCTTAAGAAGGGATTCGAAGAGGCCGCCTAGGGGTGGTTTCTGGCTTCAGCCCCGCCCCTGTCCCCTGGTCAGCCGACACCTACTGAGGGGTGCACTGTCTCCTGAGCCATAGGGTCCCACGTTGGCCGCCGGACCCGCCAGTGCTTCCAGCTGGTTGCACACCTGAGGAGCAGGGAGTAAGTTGGGACAACTGGCCAGCTGGGCCTCCTGGGCTGCCCCCTCAAACTCGGAGCCCACCCACCTGCAGGAAGTTGTAGCTGAGGCGCTCATAGCGTTTGAGGGCTGGCCGGCTGGAAAAATAGCCGGTCCAGAACATGTGGGGGCCGTCCGCATAAGGTAAGAAATCGTCATGTTTCTCTGACCTGCAGGACCAGGGGCATTAAGAGACGGGTCAAGACCCAGGGGACATGCCAACCCACCCTCCAATCCCCTAAGTCCCCCCAAATACCAGGTGAGGTTGGCCTTGTTCAGCTCCCAGAGGTAACAAGCAGGGGTGGAGTAGAGAACATTGACTCGGCTCCCGTTTGCCTGCTGCTGGGGAAAGCAGGTGTGTGAGCCCTTGAAAGTCCGCACCTTCCTGGAAGCCCACAGGGGTGCACATACACTTACACATGCACATACATTTACGCAGCTACTAGCTCAGATTCTCTGAACACACACTTGGGCTAAAGCCAAATGTTACCAGCCTTGAAAGGATTTCAGAGATGCAAGTATAAACCTGAAATTTTACTAAACTTTTTAAAATTAGTTCCAATTTTTATTATTAAAAACTTTTGTGTGGCTCGGCGCCTATAGCTCAACCGGCTAAGGCGCCAGCCACGTACACCTAAGGTGGCAGGTTCGAATCCCCAGCCCGGACCCGCCAAACAACAATGAAGGCTGCAACCAAAAAATAGCCGGGCGTTGTGGTGGGCACCTGTGGTCCCAGC
>CAUYTI010032443.1:0-16194 GCA_963575145.1 Galago senegalensis | reverse complement strand
GATTTTATTTTTTTTTTTCAGACAGAGACTCAAGCTGTCACCCTGGGTAGTGTGCCATGGCTTCACAGCTCACAGCAACCTCAAACTCTTGGGCTTAAGTGATTCTCTTGTCTCAGCCTCCCAAGTAGCTGGGACTACAGGCGCCCGCCACAACGCCCGGCTATTTTTTATTGTTGTTGTAGTTGTCATCGTTGTTTGGCAGGCCCAGGCTGGATTCGAACCCTCCAGCTCTGGTGTATGTGGCTGGCGCCCTAGCCGCTTGAGCTACAGGCACGGAGCCAATTTGTGGATATTCTACAAGGTACAGTACCCTTCAAAAATCTCAAGGTCACGAAAGACAAGGCATAAATGATAAACTGTCACATATTGTAGAGACTAAAGAAAAAAAAAACCTCAGTGGAAAAACTGGTGGAAAAATCGGAATAAGTGCTGCAGTTTAGAATTTTTTCTTTTAACCAATGTTAATTGATTAGTTTTGATAACATGGTAAATTAGTTATGAAAGACTTCTAGGGTTGTAGTCTGTGAGTAGCAGTACAGCAAATTGTTTAAGCAAACAAGCTTGGTAGTCAAACAGTTCTGAATTCCAATTTGTACTCTTGCCACTTAATAGCAGCACGTTATTCAATCACTTTGAGCCTCTGTTTTCCTTAACTGTAAAATGCATAATCATTCCTCTCAGTAGCTAGAAGACTTAATGACAGTGCATATTGAATACCCATCCATCTCTGGCATTTAGTTGTAAATGCCGACTGTTGTTTTGATGCTAAGTGCATATGGGCATGGTATTGGTTGCCTTGATAGGGAAGATGAATAAAAGAACAGATCTGAATTAGGAATTAGGTAAAATAACAGTACGGCTATTTTTAGTCATCTGCAAGTATGACTGCAAATTCTCAAGATCCTTCCCTGTGGGGTGCTTTGAGGAAACCTTATTGTCCATAGCTATTCTTTACTCAATAGGACCCTGTTCCTAAGGGACCAACATCATCTTTGTGGGTGTCCTCTTCTCCTTGCCAACAAGGAGATTCCCCTGGCTCCACACTGCAAATGTCCTGCTCACAAAAGAGAACTACAAAACACACTGGCATTGACAGGTGAATATGGCCTGGGAGTGACAGCAGCTTCTGCTATGGAGTTTACACAATGTGAGGCGTTCTTAAAAGTCTAGAGAACAGCAGCCAGTCAGCCACAGTTGAGCCCATGTTTGATGCTAAGTTTTGGGGTGGAGAGCCAATGGTCAGTAAGAACAATTACTTAGCTAGGTATAGTAGCTGATGCCTGCAATCCTAGCACTCTGGGAGGCCAAGGTGGGAGGATCCCTTGAGCGCAGGAGTTTGAGATCAACCTGAGCAAAAGCCAGACCCCACCTCTACTAAAAATAGAAAAAGTAGCCAGCCATTGTGGCAAGTGCCTGTAGTCCCAGCTACTCCCAGTCCCAGGGAGTCTGAGGCAGGAGGATAACTTGAACCCAGGAGTCTGAGGTTGCTGTGAGCTAACCTGACACCATGGCATCCTAACTGGGGCAACAGAGTGAGACTCTTGTCTCAAAAAAAAAAAAAAGAAAAAAAGATGACTTACTTATTCCCAATAGATTTCTTCATGTTTGGGGCAGTGGTGGTGTATCTTTACCCTTTTTCTTAGCCACAATTAAGGTAGAGTTTTCGAACTGCTGCTTATGGGGGATTAAATAGGACAGGGTCTACATACAACTCATGACCTGGGAGAGGCCTGCAGTTTCTGTTCTTCAGTCACTGTTAGATCAGCATATTAAATTCTATTTCCTTTAGCCTTTCTCCACTGGTTGTTTTAAATGAGAGCGTGATCATCTGGGTTTCCTAAGAAAAAGGTCTATTGAAACTTTTCAGCAGGTGAGCAGACCAGCTTGTAGAGAACAGTCAAGGTAGCTATTGGTTACCTACTCACAGTCATGGCTTGGGTCCTGTCTTAGAGTACTTTTAATTGTCTCAGAAAAGCAATTCAGTTGGAGGCCCTATTGTCAGTGGCCCTTATAGATATCTTCATCTTCAACATAGGCACTGAATTTAATCTGAGTAGAGATCATTATGGTTTCTTTCTATTGTTTGGCAGGCCCAGGCTGGATACAAACCCACCAGGTCTGGTGTATGTGGCTGGTGCCTTAGCCACTTGAGCCACAGGCACTGAGCCATTCTAGTTTATTTCTATCCATGCCACAGGACAGGCTGTACCTTGCCACTTATAAAAGTAGAGAGGCAGAAGTCTGTATGACTCAGTCACGTAGAAGTCTTTTCTGTGGGGGGTTTTTGGGAGACACCACCACCTTCTTACCAAAGACTAGCAGAAAAATATGCAAATGAGGGACCAAAAACATTTAATTATAAACAGTCTTATATCATTTAAGGAAATGTAAAAGTGAGACAACCCTAGAGGGAACTTTATAAAAGCACTTGATTCCCTAAGATATTTGTAGTTACTTGGGCATTAGAAATTATACTCCAAGAAAACAAAGGTACTCCAATATAGTAATCTACAATGCAGTGCTGCCATTCCCTGTTTTTAGTTAATGAAAGCATATGCAATTTTGTCAATAACTCTAAAAGAAAAGTGATAAAATGAGGGGGCTGGAGATACCAATAATAAATACTAAATAGAAGGAGTTAATTCTAAATGAAATTAGAAAGATGGAGTTATATCCCAAACAAGGAGGGATATAAAAATAGAGGGTAAGTTTAATTCCATGAGTCACCTTTGATAACATTTCAGATTTTTAACCAGATAAGTAGAAGTGGTAGGGTGAGGTTGACTGAAATACTTTCTGTATTATGAGTCCTCTGTGGGTAGTTGAGCATGTTTTACGATTTCTGATGGACTAACAATGGTATATCAATCTCTTGATGATAAAAAAAATCTCTTGGGGAAAATAATAATTTGGGTATGATTTTTCACCAAGAGACAGGATCTTGCTATGTTGCCCAAGCTAGACTTGAACTCCTGGGCTCAAGAGATCTCCCTGCCTCAGCCTCTTGAGTACAGCGCCTGAATTTTTAAAATAGTTATTGTAAGTCTTATGACATAAGTTTTTTTTTCTTTTTTCAGACAGAGTCTCACTATGTTGCCCTCAGTGGGTGCTGTAGTGTCACAGCTCACAGCAACCTCCAACTCTTGGGCTTAAGCAATTCTCTTGCCTCAGCCTCCCAAGTAGCTGGGACTACATGCGCCTGCGACAACGCCCAGCTATTTTTCTTTTTTGTTGTTGTTGTTGTTGCAGTTGTCATTGTTGCTTAGCTGGCCCAGGCTGGGTTCAAACCTGTACGTGGCTGGCACCGTTAACCACTGTGCTACAGGTGCTGAGCCTGAAATGAGATTCTTTAGTAATCTGACACACAATGAATGATAATGAGTGGGAATGCATTATTAGGAACTTTTTGATGAAACAACTGAGGGCCTTCTCTTCTCTCCTGACCAAGCTGTGGAATGCTGCTTTCCCCAACCCCTACCCCCAAAACAGCAGAAGAATAAGTCAATTGCTCATTTTCTTTTTATTTCAACATAACATGCAGTAAAAAAAAAAAAAAAAAAATTAACAGGATTAGCATTTACAATGCTTACAAGGAAAAAGGATTCTAAAAGCAATTTAGTTTTAAAAAGCTCTAATTAAACACTTAATAAATCTATTTCCAAATATTCAATTTGGACCAAAATTTAAGATAACATCTGGTAGATATTTATGTCTGCTGTCTATTTGCAGTATTTTTCTATAACCTCTGATTCTTAGGATAACCAGCCCCCATTTTTCTAACACAATAGGGAAGACATATACATGTGGCCACTTAAATTAAAGGAAGAAATAGAGTAGGGAGATCCCAGGCTGCAAAAATATATACAAGCATTTACCTTTTCCAGAACTAAACATTTCTTCCATAAAAATATTAAATAGCCAAGCCCTATAGAACTAGGGCCAGGGCTACTTCAAATATAACTATTCTGTATTTTAAAAATATAGGGCAGAAAGCCTTTTGGGTGATATTTATACATTTTCACACAATATTTCTAGGTCCCTAAATTAATCATGAAGCATTATGTAGAACCAAAAAAGTCTATTTTCTTAACATTATCTCTTAATTTAATCTCTTATGTATGTCTCTAGTAAATATTGTATGTAACTATGCTTCAGTATTAGAGTTCACCTCAATAGGAAGTCTTTAACAGAAGGCTTAATTTTCATAGCCTATATTACCAAAGTTTAGACTTATATATAATGAATGGATAGTTGGCAAACATTCGCTCTGTAAGACAAAGCAATAGCAGTTTTTTTCCCTACCAGCAAAAGGGCAGAGTCCCTACTTTGGAAACAACTAGGGCATTTACAGATCACATGTTTCCTGGGGTATGAGATAAAAAACAAATATAGGGCTGGGGAGAGCCTAATCTCCCCCTTTATACTGACAATTTCTTGATGAGGCAGTCCTATCATTCATGTAAGTTTCTGCTTTGATGGCAGTGTCTTAGAGTACAGATACACAAATTAAAAAAAAAATGTTTTTATTGTGCCAGGATGTAAATAGGAAGAGCATTTAGGAACAAAAACTTCTTTTTCTTAAGGAAACAGGGGTCTGCTACTTTTTGCTTATTCTTGGCTTAATGCTACTTGTTCATGCTATGCTGTGGAAACATGGCAAAGTCCCTGTTAAGTTTTGAGGCTATCCTCAGGTTCACCTGTAATAGGGACTGAGCTAGCTTAGGCTTCATCCCACTGCCCATAAAGTCAAATGTATAACAACAGCCATTTTGACAGTCTAAGCTAGACCAAGTGAAAAGAATTAACTGCAGAGAAAATTCAAAGTGCATTAATTGGTTACTACTGGAGCAGTCTAAAATAGTCATGAGAAAATGGAAAACTTACTAAAATTTTTAGGGGTACAAATATGGCAGATGAGGAATATCAATCCAATTCAAGACAATGTAAAGAATGGAAATGACTACTACAATATGTATTAGAGAAATGGTAAATCTGAAGACTTTTAATTACACAGAGGATAAATTTCTGTGGTTAACAGTTATCTTCCCTTCTTTCTTTTTAGCCAGTATTATAGCTCTCCTTCCCAAATGAAAATGTGATTTCAGAAACTGTTTCATTGATTTCTACTTGATCTAGAAAGCACTCTAGTTACAAACCTGAACTCTTAGCAATAATTAAATATAGCTGAAGGTGTTGGATTATGATAAAATTATGAAGTTCCAATTATGTAGAAAAGGAACATACAAAAGTCATCAATCTTAGCCTTAGATGAATTCAGTTAAATTAACTCCAATTCTAGGTTACCTTTTAAAAACAATAGTGAAGGAACCAGTGTAAAATATTGTTTGTAAAGTTTCATTTCCAAATGAAAAGAGGTATAAAGTCATTTGCAAACTGGGACCAACTTTTCTCTGTATTCAAATTGACAAAACTACCTTGTAGAAAGATGCAAGAGTCTTGCATCACTTCCAGGAAATGCATAGATTCATGCTCCACAAAGGAAAAACAACAGTCAAGCCAGGCTGAAATGAGAGGGAGAGCACAAGCCAGAAATCTGCTCATAACCCCAGAAGCTGGGATGAACTTGCACTTAAATACCTCTTACCATGAAGAGGCTTAATCGGAAGATCTTGTATATTGCAGTTACCAAGGGACTCCCCTGCATATCTGCAGAATTTCTAAAAAAAAAAAACCTACTCCCAAGGTGAGGCTTTTGACATATATATGAAATCGTTAAGGAAATAATCTAGTCTAGTGGAATAAGACAAGGCAGATTTCGTTGCTGTGTTAAATCTTGATTAAGGTTTTGACTAGTCATGTGCAGATCTGATTTCTGGAAATGCAGAGTAGAAATCCAGAATCAATGGAAGATAAATCTCAATGATAACATTAATTTACTTACACTCAGATAACTCTCTGAACAGTCATAGTCCAATTTTATAACTAGATGTGCAACAGGCAGAGAAGGAAAAGGACAAACAATGCAAATAACTTTTCGTCCTTTCATGATGCAAATTCTCAGAAGTTATTCTTGTCCAAATCCTTCTGTTTCTTCAATGGCAAACAAAAGCTTTTCCTTCAGTTGCTCGTAGCTCTTGTATGGTGGCAAGTCTAGGCGGTTAAAGCTAAAAGTAAAAATTGTTAGTTCGTGAAAAAGAAATTTACAAAGAATCAAATGGGCAGTGTAGTATAGCAATACTGGTTTTAAAGCCACACAGCATGGTTCAAGTATCAGTTCTGCAACTGACTGTAACCAACTGTAACATAATTGTGAACCTATAATTATGACTTTGTTAGTAATGGCAAATTAAAACAGAACCTTAGGCAGCACCCATAGTTCAGTGTGTAGGGTGCTGGCCTCATACACTGAGGCTGGTAGGTTCAAACCTAGCCCCAGCCAGCTAAAACAATGATGACAACAACAACAACAAAATAGCTAGGTGTTGTGGCAGGTACCTATAGTCCCAGCTACTTGGGAGGCTGAGGCAAAAGAATCACTTAAGCCCAAGAATTTGAGGTTGCTGTGAGTTGTGATACCACAGCACTCTACCAAGGTCAACATAGTGAGACTCTGTCTTAAAAAAAAAAAAAGCATTCAAGATCAATGTATTTCTATACAGTAACAATGAGCAATCTGAAATGAAATTAAGAAAATAATTCCATTTATAATAGTATCAAAGAGGATAAAATACAGGGGCAGTGCCTGTGGCTCAGAGGAGGGCACTGGCCCCATATGCTGGAAGTGGCAGGTTCAAACCCAGCCCCAGCCAAAAACTGCAAAAAAAAAAAGGGTAAAATACATAATAAATTTAACAAAAGTGTTAAGACTTATGCAATGAAATGTACAAAACATTGTTAAAATGAAGACAACCTAAATAAATGGGAAGACATCCTATGTTCATGGATCAGAATATACTATTAGGATGGAAATACTCCCAAAATTGATCTACTGATTCAAAGAAGTCCATTATCAAAATCCCAGCTGAACTTTATGCGGAAATGGACAAGCTGATCCTAAAATTCATATGGAAATCCATGGGGCCTATAATAGCTAGAACAACCCTGAAAAGTTGTTGGATACATGCTGCCTAATTTCAACACCTACTACAAAGTTACAGTAATCAAGGCAATGTGGTACTATCATTAAGGACAGACATATAGGCTCCGCACCTGTGGCTCAAGTGGCTAAGGCGCCAGCCACATACACCCAAGGTGGCGGGTTCGAATCTAGCCGGGGCTGCCAAACAACGACTGCTGCAACCAAAAAATAGCCGGGCGTTGTGGCGGGCGCCTGTGGTCCCAGCTACTTGGGAGGCGGAGGCAAGAGACTCGCTTGAGCCCAGGAGTTGGAGGTTGCTGTGAGCTGTGATGCCACAGCATTCTACCCAGGGGGACAGCTTGAGCCTCCTGTCTCAAAAAAAAAAAAAAAAAAGGACAGACATATAGATCAACAGGACAGAGTCAAAAATCTGGAAAAAAATCCATATATTTAAGGTGAACTGATTTTCAACAATGGTGCCAAGACCGTTCAATGGAGAAAATAGACCATTCAACAAATGATGCTGAGGCAAATGGATAACTGGATGTAAAGAAAAGGAAGTCAGACTCTACGTCATACCATGCACAAAAGCAGACTCATAATGGATCACAGACCTAAATATTAACAGCTAATACTATAAAACTTTTATAATAAAACCTAAGAGTAAATCCTTGTGACCTTTAGTTAAGCAATGATTTCCTAGAAATGGTATCAAATCCATAAGCAACAAAAAACACACACTTCATCAAAATTCAGCTTCTGTGCTTTAAAGGATACCATTAAGAAAGTGAAAAAACACCCACAAACTGGAAAAAAGTGTTTGTGAATCTGATAAATGACTGGTATCCAGAATATGTAAAGAACTCTTACAAGTCAACAATTAAAAATGAGCAAAGGATTTATATTTCTCCAAGGAAGATACACAAATGGCCAATAAGCACATGAAAAGATATTCAACATCATTAGCCACTGGACAAATTCAAATAAAACCCACAATGAGATACCACTTTACATTGATTAGAATGGCTACTATTAAAAAAAAAAAAAGAAAAGAAGAGTTGACAAGGATGTGGAGAAACTGGAGCCCTTTTGTACTGCTGGTGGGAGGAAGGTAAACTGCTATAGTCATTATGGAAAATAGCATGGCAATTTCCCAAAAAGTTAAAAGTAGAAGTACCACAGGATCCAGCAAGTCCACTTCTGGGTATATACCCAAATGAACCGAAGGCAGGGACATAAATAAATACTTGGACACCTGCTTATGGCAGCATTATTCAAAATAGCCAAAAGAGAGAAATAATCCAAGTGTCCATGAGCAGATGGATAAACAAAATGTGATAGATCCATACAATTGAGAATTATTCAGCCTTAAAAAGGAAGGAAATGCTGACACATGCTACAACAAGGATGAGGATACCACTGTACTCTGGCCTGGGTGACAGAGATCCTATCTCAGAAAAGTATGCTTTGGGAATATTTTCTGGGAGGTACGAGAGGGCTGAACCTGCCAAGGTAAGTGGAAAAAGATTAGGGCGCTGGCCCCATATATCAGAGGTGGCAGGTTCGAACCTGGCCCCAGCCAAAAACTACAAAAAAACCCATAAAGGAATAGACAAAAAATAAAAAGGCTGAATGGGGGAAAAAGAATATATGACCACTGAATATCCCACAAAATAAAGTTCAAATATTGATGCATTAAGTTGAATTCCAACATATTACTGTATTTAAGATAGTATTACGGTTGGTTTTTAGTTTTGTACATTTTGTGGAAATGTGATTAAACTACATTAAAAATGAGAAAATAGGCTTGGCACCCACAGCACAGTGGTTATGGCGCTGGCCACATGCACTGAGGCTGGTAGGTTCAAACCTGGCCTGGGCCAGCTAAACAACAATGACAACTGCAACAAAAAAATAACCGGGCATTGTGGTAGGTGCCTTTAGTCCCAGCTACTTGGGAGGATGAAGTAAGAGAACTGCTTAAGCCCAAAGAGTTTGAGGTTGCTGTGAGCTGTTGACACCACAGCACTCTACTGAAGGCAACATAGGGAGACTCTATCTCAAAAAAAAAAGTAAACGCAATGAGGTATGTATCAACCAGTGTGATATAAGCATTCCTAATTCTATATGAAATCAGCACACTGTACCCCATAAATGCATTAATGTATATACATGATGTATGTGTTTGTGATTTAATTAAAAAAAATAATAATGGTCACTATATTAGAAAGTAGGTCTCCTAACTTTGATTTCTTTCCCTGACTTCTGAGAAAAGTTAAAAGAATTCTAAATCTCAGTTTTAAAAAATTAACAGGCGAGCAAAAGGATTGATTGCAAATGGCCATAAAGGATAATTTAAGGGGAAGGAAGTGTTCTAAAACAGGATTATGATGATGGTTGTACTGCTCTGTAAATCTACTAAATATCATTAAATTAAAATGGGTAAATTTTATGATACATAATACCTCAAAAACATGACTGAAAACAATTTGTGGAGGCAATTATTCTAAGTGAACTAAATCAGGAACAGAAAAATAAACACCACATGTTCTTGCTTATAAACGGGAGCTAATCTATAGCTACACAAGGGCACAAAGAATAGTACAATGGACAATAATGACTCACAAGGAAGAAGAGTGGAGACAGGGTGAGGGACAAAAAGTTGCCATTGGGGTACTCCATCACTATATAGTATATACATGTAACAGAATTCTACTTGTACTCCCTAACTCTGTTAAAATAAAAATTCAATACCATGAAGAGAATGTTTCCTTTCTCATTTCTAACAGGCTTTAAATAGCTACAAGATAACTAGAAAAAGGCTATTCTATTCTCTTTATTCTTTCTGATTTTACTTACCAGGTATGGCTTCTGGGTAACCAGTTTTCTTTCCCAACTTTTTCAATGCAGAATTTCTGTGGTCCATTGCTCCCTAAAACATAATGAAATCATAAATAGCCAGTTAGTGTAATGTTTCTCAAAATGTGCTCCCCAATCCAGCGGCATCAGTATCACCAGGGAACTTCTAAGAATCCCAAATCCATGGGGCCTATATACATCTCAACCTACTGAATCAGAAACGCTACAGGTGGGGCTCAGCAATGTATGTTATAACAAGCTTCCAGGTGATTCTGATGATTGCCAAAGTGTTTTTTTTTTTTTTTTTTTGAGACAGTTTCACTTTGTCACCCTTGGTAGAGTGCTGTGGCGTCACAGCTTAAAGCAACCTCCAGCTCTTGGGCTTAGGGGATTCTCTTGCCTCAGCCTCCTGAGTAGCTGGGACTACAGGCACCCGCCACAAGCCCAGCTATTTTTGTTGTTGCAGTTTGGTCGCAGCTGGGTACCACCCTTGGTACATGGGGCTGGCACCCTACTCACTGAGCCACAGGTGCCACCCAAATGCCAAAGCTTGAGAACCATTTGGTTGATGTATGCCCAAGAGGAGAAAATGAAGAATAACACACGCTTATGATTAATAATAGCTTACATAAGAACACACAAAAAGCTTAATTTTAGTAGTTTTAAGTATAATAAGGAAACTACAATCCACTATCTTTATGAAATAAACATCATAGTGAATTCAATAATAACGCTTTATCTTATAGGTCCTATAGGGCATACCATTATACACACACCCATATCTCAGTTCATTTCTTATTTACCTTTTGCTGAAGACAGCTGTGAATAGTGATTATAAAAAGCAATGGTTTTCTTTCTTTTTTTTTTTGAGGCAGAGTCTCAAGCTATCGCCCTGGGTTGAGTGCCGTGCTGTTACAACTCACAGCAACCTCAAAATCTTGGGTTTAAGCAATTCTCTTGCCTCAGCCTCCCAAGTAGCTGGGACTACATGTGCCTGCCATGACGCCTGGCTATTTTTTTGTTGCAGTTGTCATTGTTTAGCTGGCCCAGGCTGGGTTTAAACCCAGCAGCCTAGGTGTACGTGGCTGGTGCCCTACTACCCACTGAGCTATGGGTGCTGCCGAAAGCAATGGTTTTCTAAAAGGTCATTACTGCTCCCTAGTAAGCATTTATCTGCATTATAATAATTGGTAGTGCTCCTGTATTTTTTAATTAGAAGGGACCAGGTACTCTAAATGTTCTGCAACATGTGAGACTGTCAGGCACTGAGAATTTTCTCATGTCCCACCTACCTAAAACTAGTATAAATATATATTGGTAACACTTTGTTACTTCATCAACACTGAATTGTTTTCACAAGTAAAAAATCTAAGGACATAGGAAATAGTTTGAGACCTCATACAACTCAGTATATACTGTAAGACGTTTGAGTTTGAAGAAATACATACTAAAATTATGTTTAGTTTGTCTGTTTTCAATCTTAACGTCCTTAAACCATACAACTGCTATGTAGACTCTTGCACTTATGTTCCTATTTTCACCTACCTTTCAAATGTGGTCTCTGAGGCTTTTTTACATATCAAGAGAGTTGGCCTATTGTGGGATTTCAGGAGATGTATTTTGATACTATACTTTTAAGATGTACTTCATTTTTCTCCACTTCAACAAATCTGTAATTTATTTTGGGAGATGTACTGTCCCTACTTTATTTAGGTTATTTCCTTCTTTTTCTCATCATATATATTTAAGTTGATTATTTCTTATCTTTTTCATCTATTTATTTTTCAATGCTGCTTATATAGCCTGAATGTATATAAATTAAAAAAGGAAAAATTAAAAAAAAATTGTTTCAATTGAGGGCAAACTTATTATTGACATTTTAAAAAGTATTATTGCCCTTTGCTGCTGACACAGTTCTGGCTCATAACTTTGACCAGACTAGCCATGCTCATCTCTAAATAAACTGAGTCAAAAAGTAAAAATAAAAATATAGCAAAAACAAAAACAGAAAGCAAAAAGGAGACAAACAACAAACTAATTGGCCTCTAAAATTCTATAATCTCATAATCTCACTGTTTCTCCAGTTAATTTTTGTAGAGACTGCAGCCTGACTACATTATTCAGGCTGGTCTCAAACTCCTGGCCTCAAGGAATCTCCCTTGCACTCCCAGGAGTGCTAGAATTATAAGCCTGAGCCTGGCCCCTTTTGTGTTTAGACAGCCTTACTCAACCCCAGTATTATTTTTTCTTTTCTTTTTTTTTTTTTGTTTTTTGAGACAGAGCCTCAAGCTATCCCCCTGGGTAGAGTGCCATGGCATCACAGCTCACAGCAACCTCCAACTCCTGGGCTCAAGCGAGTCTCCTGCCTCCGCCTCCCAAGTAGTTGGGACTACAGGTGCGCGCCACAACGCCTGGCCATTGTTTTGGTTGCAGCCATCATTGTTGTTTGGAGGGCCCGGGCTGGGGATTCGAACCCGCCACCTTAGGTGTATGTGGCTGGCGCCTTAGCCGCTTGAGCCACAGGTGCCTAGCCAACCCCAGTATTATTTCTAAGAGTAGTCCTACTTCTTCTCCTTTTTTGTGAGATAGAGTCTCACTTTGTTGCTGAAGCATGAATACAGTGGAGTGATCATAGCCTCACTGCAACCTCAAACTCCTAGATCAAGAATCCTTCTGCCTCAAACTCCTGAATAGCTGGGACCATAGGTGCACACCATCATTACCAGATAATTTTTCATAGAGGAGGGGTCTTGCAGTGTTGCTCAGATTGGTCTTAACTCCTGAATTCAAGTAATCCCCCCAGCTTGGCCTCTCAAAGTGCTAGAATTATAGGCATGAGCCATTGCATCAGCTTATCCTACTTCTTATCTATTCATCAGATTTTCAGTGTATACTGAGAAGCTGTACCAATTTCTCTTCTCATTCTGACCACTGCTCTTTTCCTCCCCAACCAACACGCTTTCTCTTCTTCAAACTAGAATGCATTATCAAAGGTGCCTCTCTAAAAATTTACTTAGGAATCACCTTTCTGAGACTTCTGTGTAGCACAAGAGAAACTACTATGTTGCTTTTGAGAGACTATACTATTTATTTCTCCTTTTTACTCTCTAGTATCTCCTTTAAGATGACCTCCAAGCTACTTCTGTCTAATCCATATGCACAGATGCTTCTAAGCATCAGCCTTTTACTCTTCTCTGTATTCTATTTCTGCCTAAGATTAATTCTCACAGTTCCAAATATGATGCGCTCTGATGACTTAACTTTCCCTCTTTAGTCTAACCTCTGACATATATTACTACTATTCCACAACTGCTCCCCTGGGGTTTTCTACTTGGTTCTCTGGCAGTGAACTAAAACTCAGCAGGTTCTAAGCCATTCATCACTTTCCCCCTAACATCGCTAACCATGCTCTTTACACTTTGAAACCTCTCCATTTCTCCATGTTCTATAACATGGTAGTTATCTATGCCACACATTTTAAAAACTTCATTCAATCAAGCTCTATACTGTGTATACCTTTGGAACTTCTCTAGCATCTCTTCATTCTTTCCTATTTCCATTTCCATCTCCTAAGATCAGGTTCTCATCATTGCAGTGATTTCTTCCTATCTATAGGTACTCTCCATCTTTTAATCCACACTATATCTTCTTCTTAAATCATCCTAAAATATGGTGCCAGCAAGTTTTCCTCTCTTCACAAAATTTCTAGCTTCCAATACTTTCTAGGTAATACCAAAATTCTTTTGGTCTGGCTTTTAAAATCTTTGTTAAATTGGTTTCACACACTATCCAAAATTACCTGCTTACAGCTGAGCCCAGTAGGTCATGCCTATACTATTAGCACTCTGGGAGATGAAGACGGGTGGACTGCTTGAGCTCAGGAGTTCGAAGCCAGCCTGAGCAAGAGCAAGACCCTGTCTCTACTACAAATAGAAAAACTAGCATGGTGTTGTGGCAGGCAGCTGTAATCCCAGCTACTTAGGAGATTGAGGCAAGAGGATGGCTTGAACCTAGGAGTTTGAGGTAGCTGTGAGCTATGATGCCAAAACACAACACAACAAAACAAAACAAAAAAACAACAAAAAATAAACCCCCCTGCCTAGTTTTCCTCTCTGCTTCACCTAAAGTAGGCTTAGAGATCACACCTGCCCTGTGTATTTTCCTATGGTACTTGGCATAATGTTGGCATTAAAAAAATAAATTTATTATTTAGTCACAAATATTCTCATGGTCATTCATGTCAATACAACACATACTTTAATTAGCAATTATTACATTTAGTATGTAATAGAACTCTGCCAGTTGTCAGAAATAAAAAGATGAAGATATGGATCTGTATCTCAAAAGAGCTCCCAGTCTAGGCTTGGCACCTGTAGCACAGGGGTTATGGTGCTCTCATATGCACTGAGGGTGGCAGGTTCAAGCCTGGCCCGGGCCAGCTAAACAAATGGAAAAAAAAAAAAGCCCGGCATTGTGGCTGGCACCTGTAGTCCCAGCTGCTTGGGAGGCTGAGGCAAGAGAATTGCTTCAGCCCAAGAGTTTAAGGTTGCTGTGAGCTGTGACATCACAGCAATCTACGGAGGGCAGCACAGTGAGACAAAAAAAAAAAAGAGCTCCCAGTCTAATAGGGAAGAGTGGCTTCAAAAACAATAGGGTAACTACAGTCTGCTATTGAACAATCATCTTCCCACATCATTAAACAATATAATAAACCAATAAGGCCTGACTCATAGGAGACCGAAAAATGTTTGCCAAATTACTGGATGAATACATTTACATACAGAAGACTGTTATCCTACTAAGTTTAAGTGTAGGGTTCAGCTTGAGCATTAAAAATTTCTACAGAATGGCTCAGCGCCTATGGCTCAAGTGGCTAAGGTGATAGCCACATACACCTAAGGTGGCAGGTTCGAATCCAGCCCGGCCTGCCAAACAATGACAGTTCCAACAAAAAAAAAAAAAAAAAGCCGGGCGTTGTGGCAGGCACCTGTGGTCCCAGCTACTTGGGAGGTGGAGGCAGGAGACTCGCTTAAGCCCAGGAGTTGGAGGTTGCTGTGAGCTGTGATGCCACAGCACTCTACCCAGGGGATACAGCTTGAGGCTCTGTCTCAAAAAAAAATTTTTTTTCTACAGAAGAGAGAGGGGGATTGGTATGCTCCTACTTAATGGGCACAATGTAAGGGTATATGGCACAACTCTTGGGTACAGGATACAGTTAAAGAGGGACTCTACCTAATAAATGCAAACATTGTAACCTAGTTGTTTATACCTTCACATTAACCTGAATTTAAAAAAAAGCCCCTTCCCCCAAAAAAATTTCTACAGAGATAAGGGCTATAAAATGATTTAAAAGGTTATACAAATGCAAAATAACTGGGACAAATTAAGAAAATGGCTATCTTTGTCTTTGTGATAAGTTGTACACATGTTTATTAAAAGTAGTGTGATACACAATTTTCTGTATAGGAAAAGTGACCCTGTATACATACCCATGAGATCAGCAAATCCCCCTACTGGCAATCGGCAGGTTCCAGTTACAAACTGCAGAAGTCTCATTCTCTTCTCATTATCTATTTCTTTAACAAACTGTCAAAAGCATATTTAAAGAGATATGTAGGTCACATATTACCTTCATCAAATTAAACAAGAAAGAAAAATGATTATTTCAAATCATAAAGGAACCCACAGTATCTATGCACTAGATAATGACTCTCTCCAACAATATGGATGAAGAAGGCATTTCCATGTTTGTCAAAGCCCCATCAACCTTCCCGTAATTCTCAGGACTACATCTTTAAAGGGAGATAGATAAAGGAGGATGGTCTGGGTCAGAGAGTTTCCTATTCATGCAGTTTTAAGCTATTCTAGGGCAGCACCCCCTTTCCCTCCCAGGATCTGCTTGTCCTATAGGACATTCATGTGCATACAAATGACAAGAACATGAGTCAGTACAGACTTTGAGGTTTTATAAACAACTGAAATCAAGCTCACAGAATTCTGATCCAGCTATATCACAACATCTCAATATTCTATGTGTATAGGTTTCAGGGTAGCTAGAATTATGTGGCTTTTGTTTCCTACAATTGAATCAAAACATTAAGTTGCCAATGAATGTTTCAAGCATATAGCATTAATTATCTTGGCTCGGTCAAATTTTTTTTTTTTTTTTTTTGAGACAGAGCCTCAAGCTGTCCCCCTGGGTAGAGTGCCGTGGCATTACAGCTCACAGCAACCTCCAACTCCTGGGCTCAAGCGAGTCTTCTGCCTCCGCCTCCCAAGTAGCTGGGACCACAGGC
>CAUYTI010032440.1:0-11667 GCA_963575145.1 Galago senegalensis | reverse complement strand
CACAGCAACCTCCAACTCCTGGGCTCAAGCGAGTCTCTTGCCTCTGCCTCCCAAGTAGCTGGGACCACAGGCGCCCGCCACAACGCCCGGCTATTTTTTTTTTTGGTTGCAGCCGTCATTGTTGTTTGGCGGGTCCAGGCTAGGGATTCGAACCCACCACCTTAGGTGTACGTGGCTGGTGCCTTAGCTGGTTGAGCTATAGGCGCCGAGCCTATTTGTTATGTTTTTAGAGACAGAGTCTCACTTGGTCACCCTTGGTAGAGTGCCATGGCATCACAGCTCACAGCAACCTCCAGCTCCTGGGCTTAGGTGATTCTCTTGCCTCAGCCTCCCGAGTAGCTGGGACTACAGGCACCCCCCACAATGCCCGGCTATTTTTTTGTTGCAATTTGGCTTGGACTGGGTTTGAACCCACCACCCTTGATATATGGGGTTGGTGCCTTACTCACTGAGCCACAGATGCTGCCCTGGGTTCTTATCTTTTGAAGTGATTGCATTGGCTTTTATTGGGCCTACATGTTTCTTTTTTTTTTTTTTTGAGACAGAGCCTCAAGCTATCCCCCTGGGTAAAGTGCCATGGCATCACAGCTCACAGCAACCTCCAACTACTGGGCTCAAGTGAGTCTCCTGCCTTAGCCTTCCAAGTAGCTGGGCCCACAGGCGCCCACCACAACACCTGGCCATTTTTTGGTTGTAGCCATCATTGTTGTTTGGCGGGCCTGGGCTGGGGATTCATACCTGCCACCTTAGGTGTATGTGACTGGTGCCTTAGCCACTTGAGCCACAGGCACTGAGCCATGGGCCTATATGTTTCAAGAGGTGATTTTTCTTTTTTTTAAAAGCATTCAGGGCTGGGTGTGGTGGCTCATGGCTGTAATCCCAGCACTTTGGGAGGCCGAGGTGGGTGGATTGCCTGAGCTCATGAGTTCGAGATAGGCCTGAGCTAGAGCGGGACCCCTACCTCTAAAAACAGCTGGGCATTGTGGTGGGTGTCTTTAGTCCTAGCTGCTCAGGAGGCTGAGGCAAGAGAATCGCTTGAGCCCAAGAGTTAGACGTTGCTATGAGCTATGATGCTATAGCACTCTACCAGGGGCCACAAAGTGAGACTCTGTTTCAAAAAAAAAAAAAAAATTCAGATCCTTTTTACTTCAGCATACTCTCTGAATCTCATTTTGGATGTAGATTGAACTTATTTTAAGGAGACTATATGGTAACTAACATTCTAGTTTTTTCACATGACTTAACCTTTATGCTGCATGACTCTTATAAAAAGTGTCCTATCTAATAGGAATCAGTATTTGAGCAGAAAGCCTGGACTGGGTAGTCTTTCATAGTCTCTCCTGGTGAGAGTTATGTTACTGACTTCAACTCACCTGATAAGTAGATGAATCAGAATATCTTTTCTAGTGTATTATTTAGGAATAATACAGCACGGTCTATTTTGTATTATTCTCCCCAGTTCTTAAAGTTGTTTGACCCTCAGGTGGACGTACATTGTTAATAGAAGATTTATTTGTTCATAAGTTTAATAACATAGCCTTTCTTTGAACACTCCTTAGTATAGTTCTGTCTGAGCTTTAATGTCTAATTGCTTGATCTGGAATTGTGCAACAGTGGTTCTGAATGAGTTACCCTCTTAGGTCAATACTGCACAAATTGGGAATCTTTCAGGACAATGATGTGACAGGGCCAGCTTAGCTAGACCAGTTTTAGAGATGTCTACTTTGGTCTTTTCTTAACTGTGTGATGTAATTTATTATAAAAGGACTGTATAATCATCGTGAAAATTAAAATTATGTAGGAGAGAATAGTAAGTAAAATTTCTTTGTTTCTGACCTAATTCCAAAGAGATAACTACCAATATTGATATCTTTCTGGAAGTTTTTAGAATCATAAACATACTGGATATGTTTACATGTATTTGTATCTATACAGTATGTTTTGGGCATATAATATATACCCATTTCATGTAAATATGTATATTAGTACAAATTACTTTTATACAAATTGGATAATGCTATTTATATGCATTTGAAATTTGCTTTTTTTTGAGGGGGGGGGATAGTCTCACTTTTTTGCCCTCCGTAGAGTGCTGTGGCATCATAGCTCATACCAACCTCAAACTCTTGGGCTCAAGGCTCCCAAGTAGCTGGGACTACAGGCACCTGCCACAACGCCCAGGTATTTTCAGAGATGGGGTCTCACTCTTGCTCAGGCTTGTCTTGACTTTTGAGCTCAAGCAGTCCACTCCCCTTGGCCTGTCAGAGTATTAGGATTATAGGTGTGAGCCTCTGTTCCTGGTCCTGAAATTTGCATTATTCACTTAATGACCTGTCTTGTAGAGATTTTCATGTTATGCATGTATTGCATACAGAACTGCCTTATTTATTTTAGTGACTTATTAAATGGTATGCCATAATTTATTTAATCATTTCCCTATTGGTTGACATTTATTGTATTATTAGGTGCATATGTTTGAATGAAATAATGATGAAAAGAACATGCTTGTGTGTGTGTTTGATTATGCACATTTGTAGCATTATTTCCTTAGGTCTGTGTCTTTATTGAAATGTAAAATCATGCAGAAAAGTACACAAATTTTAAGTATACTTTTTGATGAAGTTTCTGAAAAGTGAACATCTCATGGAACATTACTAGCATCCCAGAGACCCTCCTGTTCTATCCCTTTTAGTCACAGCCCTCCTCTAGTTCCTAAAGGCAACCACTACCCCAACACTTTTATCACAGTCTATTAGTTTTACCTAATTTTGAATTCTAAATAAACAAAATCATATGCACTATGTGTGTCTGGTTTCTTTGTTTTACATTGTTTATTAGGTATATCCATGTTCTGTGTAGTAGTATTCTCATTTCTGTAGAATTACTGGTTATGTGAATAACATTCATTCCAGTTATAGTGGACATTTAGATTGTTTCTAGATAATGTCTGTCATGAAAAGTGCTGCTGTGACTATTTTTGGATGTGCCTTGTGGTGCATGTATTCTGTTGGTTATATACTTAGAATTGAATTTGCTGGGTATGCATATGTTCAGCTTTAGTACTAAACTGCTGTAAGTTTTTCTAACTGATTTTGTCAGTTTATAATTGCTGCATATCCTTACTATTTAGTATTACCTTTACTTTTAATTTTAGCCATTTCAGTGGTTGTATAGTGGAATTGCAATATGCTTTTTAGTTTTCTTTCATTGATAACTAATGAAATCAACTATTTTTTTTTCATGTTTATTGACAGTTGAGACCTTTTGTTAGTAAGGTAGTCATTCATAGTTTGCTCACTTCCCCCTCTCCCCCTTTTTTTGAGACAGATCTCACACTGTTGTTGAGGCTAGAGTGCCATGATGTTAGCCCAGCTCATAGCATCCTCAAATTCATGGGCTCAAGCAGTCCTCTTGTCTCAAGCCTCCTGAGTGGCTGGACTACAGGTGCTCACCTTAGTGCCTGGCTAATTTTTTTGTTTTTAGTAGATACAGGATCTTGCTCTTATTCAGGCTGGTCTGGAACTCCTGAACTCATGTGATCCTCTTACTTTGGCCTCCCAAAATACTGGAATTATAAGCATGAACCATCACATCTGGCCTATCTGTAGTAAGTCCTTAATTGGAGGACATGATGCCTTTCTTTGTTTTCCTGGGGCTGCCACAGGTGGAAGAAAGAGGAGGTGAATGTCCTCCAGCCACTGCTGAGCCTTAACTAGGAATTAGACCTCACAGGGAGCTGCCATTCAGTCATCCCACCTAGCAAACACAGCAGCAGAAGGATAACTAACACTGGCCTTGGAGTAGGTGGGGAGTGAGAGAGAATCGTCCTGGCTCTCCTCTGTCTCTGCATATTTACACATGCACATACATATATACATAGATTGTGAATCAAGAATAGGAGAATTATGTGATAAACAAGGGAGATAATGAAGACACTTAAGTGCCTGCAGTGGTGACATCAGCCTGTGGACAGGAACTGAGAGGGGCCTAAGGGTGCAGAGTGTAAGCACCAGTAGCTGTCCTGTGCCCTGCTTGCAAGCTGCACTGACCCCTGGAGGGCCATACCTCATTTCAGCTGCTAAATTTTGAGAAGGA
Organism: Galago senegalensis; assembly: GCA_963575145.1. Classification (NCBI taxonomy): domain Eukaryota; kingdom Metazoa; phylum Chordata; class Mammalia; order Primates; family Galagidae; genus Galago; species Galago senegalensis. The sequence goes on along the minus strand of CAUYTI010032440.1, from coordinate 7,572 downwards.
TCATCCAAACCCCCAAGGCTTTTTTTTTTTTTTTTTTGTAGAGATAGAGTCTCCCTTTATTACCCTTGGTAGAGTGTCGTGGCATCACACAGCTCACAGCAACCTCCAACTCCTGGGCTTAAGTGATTGTCTTGCCTCAGACTCCCGAGTAGTTGGGACTACAGGTGCCTGCCTGGCTATTTTTTGGTTGCAGTTTGGCCGTGGCTGGTTTGAACCTGCCACTCTCGGTATATGGGGCTGGTGCCCTACTCACTGATTTACAGGTGCTGTCCATGGCTGCTAAGTTTTGAGATGGCTCCTCCAAACCAGAGGCTTCTAGGCAAGATCAGCTCAGGTGGGGAAAAGATCTGGAAGTCATGGGAGCGATGGTCGAAGGAACTGGGCATTCAGAGCTTGGACAGGAACAGATAGTGGAGGAAGGTTGTAAGAGAGCATAAAAGGGCAGAGCATGTATGGATTAGGATCAAATGCAGAATTGATTTTTTTTTTCCCTGTCCAGGGTAGAGTGCTGTGGTGTTAGCCTTATTTACAGCAACCTCAAACTTCTGGGTTTAAATGATCTTCCTACTTCAGCCTCCTGAGTACCTGGTAGTATAGGAACCTACCACAATGCCTGGCTAATGTTTCTCTTTTTAGTAGAGACAGGGTCTTGCTTTTGCTCAGGCTAGTCTTGAACTGCTGAGCTCAAGGGAACCTCCAGTCTCATCTTCCCAGAATGTTAGGATTGCAGAGATGAGTCACCATGCCCAGCCCACTTCTGCTTTTTAATTTACAAGTATTTTTTCCTTTAGGTGTAGTATCCATTAAACATTCTAGAGCCATTAGAAATTTGTTTCATATTATAGAAGAAAGTAAATTATAATTTATGTATGGAAAAATGCAATATGTACAAAAAACATTTTTAAATTTGTGTAATTTAGATTTGCTAAAAAGCAATTATAGTAATGGAAATAGCACTGGATTGAAAGTGATCAGATTTGGGCTTAAGTCTAGTTTTGACACTTACTAGCTTAGGCATGATACTTCTTTCCCTGGAGTTTTAGGTTTGTTATTGGTAACAGGATAAGAATTTATGTAATATTATACTGTGCATGTATATAAATGTAATAATGTAAATGTCAGATTGCAATAGTTAAGAAAGATCTCAGTCACTGGATTTGGAGGACTTGGGTTCAAATTTTGGCTTTCTCTCTTAATTCATAGTTTTTAGGCAAATAACTTAACCTTCTAGGGCTTTACTTTTTTTATTTTTAAAATAGGATGGAGATACTTATGAGATGGTTCCTGTAGGTCTAAATGCAATAGATTGTAAAGGCTAGAGACCATGTATCATCCCCATCTATTGTTTTTATAGCCCCAGCACAGTGCCTGAAACCTAGTAAATGCTAGATAAATCTTAGTTTACTGTGGTGAGGAAAGAGGATCACAAAATTGCAAAATGCCAGTAAACGTTGAGGATTTTTGTAATTAGAAAAGTGAGAGTCTAGAACAATTCAGCTTTTTATTTTGAAATAATTTTAGACTTAAAAAGTTGGAGAAGTAGTAGACTGCACATAAAACAGAGTGTCCAACCTTTTGGCTTCTTGGCTGCACATTGGACAAAGAGTTTTCTTGGGCCACACCGTATATACATAAACATTAATGAAAGCTGATGAGCAAAATAAAAAAACATGGCCATGCATAATTTTCATGATATCTGCTGCCACAGATAAGGAAAAACGTCCTCATGTGATAGTCCTAATAATGTCTTGGCTTGTTCAGGGATTTTTTTTTTTTTTTGAGACAGAGCCTCAAGCTATCCCCCTGGGTAGAGTGCCGTGGCATCACAGCTCACAGGAACCTCCAACTCCTGGGCTTAAGCGAGTCTCTTGCCTTCGCCTCCCAAGTAGCTGGGACCACAGGCACCTGCCACAACGCCCGGCTATTTTTTGGTTGCAGCCATCATTGTTGTTTTGGCGGGCCCAGTCTGGATTCAAACCCGCCACCTTAGGTGTATGTGGCTGGCGCCTTAGCCACTTGAGCCACAGGCACCAAGCCCAGGGAGTCTTTTAAAATTATTAAGCAGGTCTCAAGTTTATGATCACTAATATTGTCTTTGGTTTTTTTTTTTTTTTTGATATTTTGTCATAAAAGTGAGCAACGTAAAATTAGTTGGATAGTTGGCACTATTTGAGAAACTAATGCATCAGTATCTGTTCCATGGATGTAATAGTAATTCTTAGTGAGTTCTCAGGTTGTTCATCAGATAATTTTGGCTCTAATTACACTTTTAATGTGCTTCATTTTCAAAAATAGTTGCTCACAAATGTAGGTGCTGCCAAAGAGTGGTGACATGAATAAAGTGTAATTGTGAATGGAAGGATATTTGTCTCTGGGAAGATAGGACCTATAAAAGTCCAGTAAAGAGACATGATCAGATTTTTCTTTAAGTTGAATTTCAGATTGCAGCTATACGTGTTTATTTGAAAATAAGCAGGTAATATGTTTATGTTGACTAAAAATGGAGTCACAAGGGCACCAAAATATTTATTATTTTTCTGGAAATCTTAAAATCTGTTTTCAAATTCTTGTATCAAATTGAAAAGCATGGCTGCATATTTTTTGATATTCATAGGATTGTGTTTATTCAATGTGTCAAAATGCATAAAATGGTTTGCCTTAATTTAAGTTGGCTATAATTTCAGTTTCGTTTGAAATACTGTTGTGGTTAGAAACATTGTATTGGTAAGTTCTTTTTCACCTTGAAGACAATTAATTGGTGTAAATGAATGATTAAATCCACTGAAAATGCTAAATCTGTAAGGCAGTTTTCATTGTCAAGTACTGGCACAAACTTGGTGTTTGAAACCATAAATGACTTAGCAATTTTATGTTGCAAATCATAAAATCTTTTTAACTTACAGAACCAGCACACTGTACCCCATGATTGCATTAATGTACACAGCTATGATTTAAGTAAAAAATCTTTTTAACTGTTGGCCTCAACTTACCCGTATTACTTCCAAAAAGTAAATAATGGCATCATAGTTAGGATCAGTACTTTTAAGAAATTCCTAAAATAGGCAAAGATTCAGTCCCTTGGCCTTGAAATTCACAATTTTTTTTTTTTAAGAGATAGTCTCACTATGTCACCCTTGGTAGAGTGCTGTGGCATCACAGCTCAGAGCAACTTCCGACTCTTGGGCTTAAGTGATTCTCTTGCCTTAATGCCCAGCTATTTTTTGTTGCAGTTGTCATTGTTGTTTAGCTGGCCCGGGTTGGGTTTGAACCTGCCAGCTTCAGTGTATGTGGCTGGTGTTGTAACCACTGTGCTACAGGTGCTGAACCTGAAATTCACAATTTTGATGATGATTTGCACGACGTTATCCATTTTTTTTTTTTTTTTAAGACAGAGCCTCAAGCTATCCCCCTGGGTAGAGTGCTATGGCATTACAGCTCACAGCAACCTCCAACTCCTGGGCTCAAGTGAGTCTCTTGTCTCCGCCTCCCAAGTAGCTGGGACCACAGGCGCCCGCCACAACACCTGGCTATTTTTTTGGTTGCAGCCGTCATTGTTGTTTGGCGGGTCCGGGCTGGGGATTTGAACCCGCCACCTTAGGTGTACGTGGCTGGCGCCTTAGCCGGTTGAGCTATAGGCGCTGAGCCGACGTTATCCATTTTTAAAGCTTTTGCACATACATTTTCTTGATGTGGCTGTGCAATGATACTTTAGCAAATGTGAACTTTGGGCAGCAATTGCATCATATTCTACTAGTTTACAAGTCTCTTTTGCTTACTATCACTAGGACACCAGATAGTGTTGACAATTGACAAAGAAAATCACTTTAACATTTTTTACTGCTTCATATAAATCTCTTGACTTAGTTGTGTCTTTTAATGGCACTACAGAAGCCATGTCTTCAGTGACATTATATATGTTCTCAATACTACTAAGAAAAATGGCAAATTGAGCTGTATTTTTAGTTTCAATGATGTCATCTATTACCAAAGCATAAAATTTAGAATTAGCAGTGTTACTCTTCAAATTTCTTTCAATAGATTTTCCAGCTTCTTCAATTCACTTGGCTGTTGTCTGGTGAGACAAAGTGATTTTAGAAATATTCTCCCCCTTTCCAGGACAAATTATATCTGGCATGCTTTCTATACCTTGCTTAATAAACTTAACCATCAGTAAATGGTTATGATATTTTTACTGTTAAATTTGCTCACATATAACAAGCTTTTACAGTAGAATCTAGTGTGAGTTGTAATTTCTAAATAATTTTTTTTGATGAGAAGACAGACTTTTTCTCACTTCTGCTATTTTGTTTTTAATGATACAGTTATTCTTACATATTGACTTTGGCAGCATGTTTTTGCATATAAGGCCTTTTCAAAGTATAGTTTTTGAAAACCTGCACAAATTCCCTACAAAGTAAGCAGAGTGCCTTACTATTTGCCTTGACAAAAACATAACTCACCTGTCTACTTTTCATTGAACAGTCTTCCTTCATCTGTAATTTTTCTTTTTTGGACTCTGTTTTCTTTTCTTTTTCTTTTTTTTTTTTTGAGACAGAGCCTCAAGCTGTCCCCCTGGGTAGAGTGCCATGGCATTACAGCTCACAGCAACCTCCAACTACTGGGCTCAAGCGAGTCTCTTGCCTCCGCTTCCCAAGTAGCTGGGACCACAGGCGCCCGCCACAACGCTCGGCTATTTTTTGGTTGTAGCCGTCATTGTTGTTTGGCGGGTCTGGGCTGGGGATTCGAACCCGCCACCTTAGGTGTATGTGGCTGGCGCCTTAGCCGGTTGAGCTATAGGCGCCGAGCCTGGACTCTGTTTTCTTTTGAGATGTTGTAGATACCATGCCGGGTTTAAAAAAATAATCACAAATAAGGTACTATACTTTCTTATGAAATTATTTGAGAAGATAATAGAAAGCAAGGTTTAGGTCCTTTGACATCTCAGCTGCTGATGCAGGGCGAAGTGGAGGGCTGATTGTAAAGTGCAGTGTTGCCACATGGAAGTGCCCTTAATTGTCAAATAAGAATGGTTTCCTGACTTCTAAACATTATGTGCCTAATGTTGCAATGGTAGGTTGAAATATTATTGATAATCACTGCCTCACTAAGTCATCATGAGTACATGTAACATCTGATGTTGTCAATTTGACTGCTCTTAGACAATAACACATTGGAATCCCCACACTGCCATAAAACCAAAGCCATGCATGTGTAAAAATAGCGAGAGCAGATGTATATTTATTTTATGTGATATTGTGAAACAGTGTTGTAGTCTACAAAGTTCACACTTGAGAATTGCCTAATCCACCAAAAAAAAATCACGTTTTAAGTAAGTTTGCAATAGAACTTATTTTGAATTCCATCTGTTTTCCCGATAATGTCCTTTTTCTTTTTTATTATTATTATTAAATGATAGCTGTATACATTAATGCAAACATGGGGTACAGTGTAGTATTTTCATACACAATTTGAAATATTTTCATCAAACTCATTAACATAGACTTTGTGTCATTTACTTAGTTATTGTGTTAAAACATTTATACTCTAATTCTAGAAAAGTTCACTTGTACCCTTGTTAAACAGACCATATAGGTGATCTTTCCCGTCACCCTCCCACTACCCATCTGCCTTTCTCCCCTCCCCTCCCTTGCCCCCTCTCCAATGTCCTTTTTCTGTCTGAGAATTCAATTCAGGATCCACGTTTCAGTTAGTTATTCTATCTTCTTAGTCTCCTCCAACATGTGCCACTTGGTTAGACTTTTCCTTATCTTTTATGACCTTGATAACTTGATATCCCGAAATAACTGACCAGCTCAGTTATTAAGCTCTTCTATGACCCATGACCTTTGAGTTATCAAGGTCATAGAAGAGCTTAATAACTGACCTGGTCAGTTATTTTGAGATTGTCTCTCAATTTGAGTTTTCTAATGTTTTCTCATGGTTAGACCGAAGCTCTGCATTTTGAGAACCTCACGGATGTGTTGTGTTCTTCTCATGGCAGCATATCAGGGGGATGTAATGTGAATATACCTTATAACTGGTGATACTGACCTTGATTCTTCCTTACTGCCATGTTGCCCCACTGTAAAGTTATAATTTTTTCCTTTTTAATTGACAGATATCTTGGAGGAGATACTTTGTGATTGTTATAAATAACCTGTTTCTGAAATTTTTTGCCCACTGATTTTAATTTTAGTATTCATTTGGTACACCTTGCCTGTAATAGTTATTACTGTGGTGTTTGTCTAATTGTGATTTTGTATCTTCCTTATTCCTTCTATATTTATGTTGATTGTAGTTGTTTCTTCTCTATTTTTATTTTAACTGTCTTAATTTTTTTCCTTTTTATTGTTTGTGATTCATTGAGGGTAGAAAGAAATTAGGTTACACACTGATTGGATTTGTTAGAGAGAGAAAGTCCCTCTTATAATTGTGTCTCACCCCCAAGAGATATGAAGAATATGTTCCAATTCAATCCAGGTTAATACAAAGGATATAAAGTCTCCATCTTTTTTAATGGATGGCTAGTATTCCATGGTGTGCATTTATGATAGCTCCATTCCTAGGTTAGTGGGCATTTAGGTTGTTTCTACATTTTGGCGATTATAAATTGAGCTGCGATAAATAGTCTACTGCAAATGTCCTTATGATAAAAGGATTTTTTGTCTTCTGGGTGTTATCTCAATTTTTTATCCATGGATATTCATTTTATTCTATAGGTTATAATCCACCACTATCATTGCTTAGTTTCTTGCTCATATTGTTCCACCTTTGGCCATTAGGTGTTCATTAGGCTGGCTGTCATGTTCTTTTGACATATTATAATCCTTTTTTGAGTACTTTAGCTTCTGCTACCATGATTTTCCAAGATCATCTTATGTTTTTACTTGTCTCAGGTCTGAGCTCCACCAATTGCCAAAGAACTCTGGTTCTTTTTTTGTTTTGGTAGAGACATGGTCTCTAAAGGGCTGTTGCTTATGTTGATTATATATCGGTATTTACCATATTAGAAAGTAAACCTGAGAAATTTAAGTTTTACTTATAATAAATAACAATGAAACTCACTGCATGGTAGCATATAACGTTTAAAGATATTTTTTCTTTTAGGAACCTAGTGTGTTAGTAGTAATAATTTTGGGGGGAGTGGGGGGTAGATATGAGGTCTTACGATGTGATCCAGGCTGTTCTGGAACACCTGACCTCAAGTGATTCTCCTGCTTTGGCTTCCCAAAGTGCTGGGATTATAGGTGTGCACCATCACACCTATAAGTTCTAGCTTATAATTTTTTTTTTTTTTGAGACAGAGACTTTCTCTGTTGCCCAGGCCAGAGTGCCATGGCCTCATCCTAGCTCACAGCACCCTCAAATTCTTTTTTTTTTTTTTTTTTTTTTAATTTTTGGGTCTTTTTTTTTTGATTTTTAATTTTATTTCGTTGCTTATTTTTTATTTCTTTTTTTTTTTTCCGTTTGTCAAGACAAAGTTCCACCCTGTGCCCCTGAACAGAGTGCAGTGGCTTGGTAGCTCACTGCAACCTCAGACTCCTGGCTTGTGGGCATCCTGCTGCCTCAGCC
>CAUYTI010032439.1:0-11033 GCA_963575145.1 Galago senegalensis | reverse complement strand
CACTTAAAGAACTAAAAATAGACCTGCCATTTGATCCTATAATTCCTCTATTAGGTATATATATATCCAGAAGACCAAAAAAATCACACTACAATAAAGATATTTGTATCAAAATGTTCACTGCAGCCCAATTCATAATTGCCAGGTCATGGAAGAAGCCCAAGAGCCCATCGATCCACAAATGGATCAATAAATTGTGGTATATGTACACCATGGAATACTATGCAGCCATTAAGAAAGGTGGAGACTTTACCTCCTTCATATTTACATGGTTGGAGATGGAAAATATTCTTCTTAGCAAAGTATCCCAAGAATGGAAGAAAAAGTATCCAATGTACTCAGCCCTACTATGAAACATGCCAATGGTTCATCTTATAAGGGTACATGTGAATCTCTCTAAATGTAGAATATAAATGTCTTAACACAATAACTAAGAAAAAGACATGAAGGCTATGTTAACCAGTTGGATGAACGTACTTCAAATTGTATAGAGAAACAGTACACTGTACCCCATGATAGTATTAATGTACTTTGTTATGATTTAATAAAAAAAATATAAAAACAAAAAACCCCAAATATATATATATATATATATATATATATATATATAACTTCAATTCAACAGCACTCTGTATCCTACAGATCAGCTTCACTAAACTACTTAAGCTTTGCAAAAAAAATAAAAATAAAAATAAAAGAAATAGGCTAGTTTTTTTTCTTATTGATTAGTTTGAGCTCTTTGTGGATTTTTTTAGATTGTTTTCAGATTCCTTGGAGTTTTACATTTCCAATCATGTCACGTATGAATAAAGACAATTTACTTCTCCTTTTAAAACTTCTAATTCTCCTAATTCTTACTCTTTTTTCCTAGTTCGTTCTTTCTTTCTTTCTTTCTTTCTTTCTTTCTTTCTTTCTCTCTCTCTCTCTCTCTCTCTCTTTTTTTTTTTTTGCATTCTAGCATTTCCCATGCAGTGTTGGACAGAAGAGGTGAAAGCAGATACTTACCTTTGCACTTAGGGTGTTCAATAATTTGGCTTAAAGTATGACATGGAGAACATTTTACCAGACTGAGAAAATTTCCTTCTATGTATAGTTTTCTAAAAAGTTCTATGTATTGTAAGAATGAATAAGTGTTGGTTTATATTAAATATTTTTTATTTATATATAATTTATATTACATCAAGATGATCACATAATTTAATTCCTTTATATTAATATGGTAAAGTACATTTATTCTTGAATGTGAGACAATTTTGCATTTCAGAAATAAAGACTACCTTGTCATGATATAGTATTCTATTTCTTTTAGTATTCTATTTTATTTCGTCTAATACATTTTTTGTCCTTGGCTTTTCTTCTTAAGTAATTGCTTCCACAGTTACAATAAATACCCTTAAGTTACCACGACCTACCTCAAACTTCACAGTTTCAGATATTTATGACAATATATTTCCAACCCTTTGCCCTTTATAGTCTTGTTAGCATATTATTTTAATTGCACATGTTCCATAAATCCATGTATTTTATTATTTTTTTACTCTTTCTCTTTTAGATGTAATAACTATTTTTAAAAATTTTTAAATTTACTCTTTCTTCTGCTCCATGTTTCTTACAAAGTTGGGTTTTTTATCTGATATCATTGCCCTTCAACCTATAGAAATTCTTTTAGCATTTCTTTTAGGATAGTTTTTCTGGAGATTAGCTTTTTCAGCTTTTGTCTCTCTGCAAATATCTTTATGACCCCATTCATTCTGAAAGACTGACACAACAGTTAACTTTTTATTTTTATTTTTTTAACACTTTAAAGATGTCTCTCACTGTGTTCTGGCTTCCTTTATTTTTGGTGAGAGTGAAGTCAACTGACATTCTTACCTTCTCTGTGTTTGTGTGTGTGTGTTGGGTTTCTTTTTCTTCCTCTGAGTACTTTAAGTTAGCATTTTTAATCTTTATTTCTCCACAGTGTGAATGTGACATGCCTTGGTATAAGCTTCATCCTGTCTTGGAGTTTTCTAAGTGTTTTGGATATCTCATCTGTAGCATTATTATCCCATTTATATATTTCTAGATTCTATTTGCTAATTTTTAATTACTATTCTAATTTCCTCAAGTACTAAGTTTGACTGTTGCTATCTCTGACATTCCATTTTGATACTTCCTGTTTATTTTATTTTATTTTTTCCCTGAGTGGCAGAATATGTTTTGTTATTATTTACTGTTTCACCACTTGGAGGCTCCCTTGTGGTACAGCGAGAGCCACACCCTCTCCTTGCTCCAGCCTTCCTGCCCTGTGGCAACCATTGACGTGGTTGTGAATAATGACTACAATAAACATGCCTGTGTTGTCTTCTTTGCAAGAAAGTGCCAAATTGCCTTCCAAAGTGTCTGTAACATTTTGCATTCTCACCAGAATGAGAATTTCAGTTGCTTTAATTTTAGTTGTTCTGACTGGTGTGTGGTATTATCTGTTACTTTATCTGCCATTCCCCTGGTGACAAATAATGTTGATCATTTTTTCATATGCTTATTTCCATTTGTCTATCTTCTCTGTTGAGGTACCTCTTAAAATATTTGCCCATTTTAAAATTTAGTTTCTTGTTTCCTTATTGTTGAGCTGTAAAAGTTCTTTGTATATTTTGGATCTGAACCCTTTATCAGATGATACATGGTTTGCAAGGATTTTCAGGATCAGTCATTGGTTTGTCCCCTTCCGTCAGCAGTACCTTTTGTAGAAGAGAAGATTTTAATCCCTCTGAAGTCTACCTTACAAAGATTTTCCTTCATGTATTGTGCTTGTAATGTTGTATCTAAAACCTCTTCATCAAATGCAATTTCCTTTAGATTTTGTTTTGTGCTTGTTCTAGAACTTTGGGGTTCCGAGTTTGGCAGTTAAGTCTCTGACTCACTTTGACCTAACTTTTATGAAAAGTCTGTGTCTAACTGGTATGCAGAAAAACACTGACCTCAGTAAAGTCAATTCTTATTAGTCTCCATATTTGCAAAATTTCTGTATACACAAATTTGTCTACTCACTAGAATTTATTTGTATTCTCAGAATAAATACTGGGGGTTCTTTCATGCTCATTGTGGGTGTATATACAGAACACCAAACAAATTTAGCCACATAAATCACATCTTCCAGCAGCGGCTGAACAAGGTGACACGCCACCCTGCTGATAAGCTCTTATATTATAAACAAATGTCCTTCCTGCAGTCTATTTAGTGTGACACATTTGTTTTTGCATCTTTGTGCTTTTTTTCCTCTGGTGGTTTCATTGTTTAAATCACATCCAAATGTAGTTCTGAAGTGATGTTTAATATTTCAAAATCTATTAGATACATTTCATTTAGGCATAGTTTGTATAGTGATATTGGTTTTGCATTTAATGTTAATAAATAAAAAATGAGGTACCTCCAGAAAAAATGATGAGTAAATAAGTCTATTTTGTATGGGAGGCTAACTGTGGAAGTTGCTAAAGAAAGATCTATCTGTATAGTGTTTGATGAAGTTATGGAAAAGATAAAAAATATCTAAATTTAAGAACTTGTAAGCTGATGACTAACTAAAAAAGAGTAACAGATACCATTGTTGCAAGGCTGAAAGCCAAAGAGATTTATGATCACATTGCCCAGAATCATGAACATGTCCAATGCTGATCAGCTGGAGATTAGTAAGAAACGCCACACGTAATTAACTATTTCTAAGAAACATACACACAAAACAAGCTTTTGTCTTGGTCAGTTGATGTCAATGTTATGAACAAAAACTTGAAGAAACATAACTTTGCATTTCCTATAAGAACAGTAACACAATAGTGTGGTTAACTCAGTGTTGACAGTGACTCCATGGAAAATGATACTGTGAATGATGAGATTTAACTCTGTTGATCATACCCCCTTCGTCTTTCTGTAAGTACTTATTTATTCCTTTTTTAAAAATAGCTTCTTTGGGATTGTCAACATTGGTGGTCTGTGAATAAATGCAGTTTATTTTCTTTCCAATCTGCGTATCTTTTATTTCTTTTTCCAAATTTTTTTGGAGAGCATCCATTAAGTATGATGTTAGCTATGGGTTTTTACAATGCTCTTTATGAATTTGAGGAGGTTCTCCTTTATTTTTTGTTTATAGGATTTAGTTTCTATGAGTGGATATTAGATTTTGTTAAACATTTATTTTGTGTTAATTAATGTGACTATGATTTTTTCTTCTATAACTATTGATGTGGAGGATTACATCGATTTTTAAATATTGAATCAGCCTTGTGCAGTTAGAGTAAAGTCTTCATGGCCATAGTGTATAATTCACTTTATACATAGTTGGATTAGCTGTGGTGACATTTTCTTTGAGATTGTTGGTAGCTTCATTTATGAGCAATATTGCTGTATAGTTTCCCTTGTTATCTGGTTTAGATGTTATGGTTGGTAATCCTGGCCTCATAGGAGGAGTAAATTTCAAATGTTATTTTAAAAATCTTAACATTTTTTGCAGAGAAGATGTGGTGTTTTTCATCAATATGGATTTGATAGAATTGAAACATCAGCCTGGTGCTTTCCTATTTGAAATATTTTTTTTTATTAAATGATAGCTGTATACATTAATGCAAAAATGGGGTACAGTGTACTGTTTTCATATACATTTTGAAATACTTTCATCAAGCTGGTTCACATAAATTTCTTTTTTTTTAAGTTTCACATAAATTTCATGTTATTTGCACAGTCATTGTGTCAAAACATTTATATTCTAGTTCTAGAAAAGTTCACTTGTACCCTTGTTAGACAGATATATAGGTGATCTTTCCGGTCACCCACCCACCGCCCAGCTGTCCTTCCCCCCCCCCACCCCCAAATCGGGGGCGAGTAATAAGTTGTATCTTTCATTTGAGAGCTATAAATTAGTTTCATAAAAGGGCTGTGTACACTGGATACTATTTCTTCACCCTACTCCTCTGAGCCACAGGCACCGCCCCTGAAATATTATTAATAATTGATTTAAAATCCTTAAGAGAAAGATATAGGTATTTTCTGGTTATTAATTTTTCTGTGCCTGAGTTTTTATAGTTTGTGTCATTTAAGAAATTGGTGCACTTAATTTAACTAATCAGATTTGTTCTTAGCATCATCTTACTATAATTTTAATGTCCATGGGATCAGTGGTAGATTCATCTTCAATTCTTATATTCATTTTTCTTTCCTTTTCTTTTTCCTTCTCTCTCTCTCTCTTTCTCTCTGTTTGACAAGAAGTTTATGTCAATTTTATTAATCTTTTCAAAAACCACCTTTGAGTTTGTTGGTTTTCTATATTTTTTCTTTCTTGAATGTCATTAATTTCAGTAAAATTAATTTTCATTATTGAGACAGAACAGAGATTCCTTTTAGGAGCGTGCCAGGCCCCCAGGTGTGGAAATAAAAAGAAAATTTCAGTCCCTTCAGGAGAAATTCCAGGCACCAAGCTTGCCTTAAAAAGTGAAAGGAATAACAGTGGCTCTCCAAACTAGCAAGAGGCACAATCAATGTATTTTTCTTCCCTATGGAAACTAAAAGATGACATTTTAACAGATGATCTTGAGCTATATTTCAGAAATCTCCCTAGTTGAAAAATACAGAAAAGGGGGGAACTGAGGAAATAAACTCTGACCACCATACTTTGTTTTTAATTTCTACATGAGAGGCCCCAGAGAAGGTCACACTCATCTTAACATTTCTTTCCTCTAATCCAAAAATCTCTGAATCCACCTATGACCCCACAGGCCCCCATTTCAGGATATCCTGCCTTTTGAGGCCAAACCAATATATAACATCCATGTACTGATAATAAATTTTACCTGCTTAAAATGTACTCCCACCTTTAAAAACCATGGTGTGCATGCCATCATGGAGTTTGGGTTTTAATGTTAGCTGCCTGTTCCCTTCATGGTACCAGGCAATACCAATGCCTTTTTTCCCGTACTGTAACCCTTGACTTAGTGTCTGGCTTTCCTGAAGAAGGTGAGTAGATTGCAGTTTGGTTAAGTAACATTACTTCTTTCTTCCTAGCTTTAGGCTCAAACTGCTCATGTTTCTCTACTATCTTAAGAACGAGAATTAGACTGTGAATTTTTGATCTTCTTATTTTTTCTCCTAAATGCATTTAACATACATCTCTGCTTTCACTATGTCCTGCTAATTTTGATGAATTGTAGTTTTCTCCACTCCAAAATCATTTTCAAATTTCTCTTGACACTTTTTTTTTTGATTCGTGGGTTACTTAGAAGAATTTTATTTAATATCTACATATTTGAGATTTCCCTGCTGTCTTTCTGTTATTAAAATCTAGTTTAATTTTATTGTGGTGTAAGAACATGCTTGGTACGACTTTTCTTCTTTTAATTTTTTAAAGGTTTGTTTTATGGCTGGGAATGTGGTCTACGTTGGTCAGTGTTCTGCATGAACTGAAAAGGGTGTATATTGTGCAGTTGTGGGCTGACATATTCTATAAATGTCAGCTAGACCCAGCTGATTAATATCACTAAGTTTAACTATATTCTTCTGAATATCCTGCCTGCTTTATCTTCCAGTTACTGTCAGAAGAAACCTGTGGAAGTCTTCAACTCTCATAGTCGTGTATCTATGGGATTCCCAAAAGTTGCTCCTAAAATTGTCATACATAGGTAAAATGGGAAATTGTAGCTAAATGTGCCTTTATTTACAAAATCTTCATTAAACGTTTTTACAAAGAGGTGGCCAACACAGAGAATATTTTGTAAGTATTTTGTAAGCTTTTGTAATAAATATCTGTACATAAAGGTACATTTAGCTATAATTTCCCTTTTCCCTATGAATTAGGGGCAACTTTGGGGACAGCCTATATTTCTCCCTTCAGTTCTATTAGATTTTACCTCATTTATTTGGATGTTTATATACATTAAAAATTATGTCTTCTTGGAAAATTTAACCCTTTATCTTTATGGCTCTATATATTCCCAATAATCTTCCTTTTTCTGAAGTCTTCTTTGTCTATTACTAATAAAACTACTCCAGCTTTCTTTTGACTGGTGTGAACATTCTATATCTTTTCCATTTCTTTACTTTTAACGTTAGTTTTTATAATTAAAGTGAATTTCTTATAGACAACATGTAGTTATGTTTTGTTTTCTTTATATTCATTGTGATAATTACTATGTATTTAGGCCATTAATATTTAAAATAATTTGAATTCACATTTAAAGTAATTATTGATGTAGTTAGAGTAACATTCACCAGATTTTTATTGATGTAGTTAGATAAACATCCGAGATTTGTATCTGTTTTTTACTTGTTGATTTTGTTTGTTTTTTTGTTTGTTTGTTTGTTTTACCTACACCTTTTCTTCCTTCTGTGGTTTTAATTAAATATTGGTTTTGTGATTTCATTTGTATTCTCTTTTTGCATATGAATTATACATATTTTTAAAGCTTTTACCTGGTTAGTTTCAAGCATACAGTTTTTCAGCTTTATTGCAGAATAATTGCCAAATAAAAATTGTATACATTTAAGACGCACATCTTAAATACATCTTGTTGTTTGATACACATTTTGAAAAGATTGCAACAATATCATCATGATACACATTGTAAACTAATTTTAGCCCACTTTTAATTATTTTATATTTTTTATTAAATCATAGTTATGTACATTAATGCAATCATGGGGTACAATGTGCTGGTTTTATATACCATTTGAAATATTTTCATCAAACTGGTTAACATAGTATTCACAGCATTTTCTTAGTTATTGTGTTAAGACATTTATATTCTAGATTTAGTAAATTTCACATGTACCCTTGTAAGATGCACCATAGGTGTGGTCCCATCAATTACTCTCCCTCCACCCATCCTCCCCCACCCCTCCCCTCTCTCTTCCCTTTCCCCATATTCTTGGGCTATAATTGGGTTATAGCTTTTCTATGGAAACTATAAATTGGTTTCATAGTAGGACTGAGTACATTGGATACTTTTTCTTCCATTCTTGAAATACTTTGCTAAGAAGAATATGTTCCAGCTCCATTCACGTAAACATGAAGGAGGTACTTTTTTCATCTTTCTTTAAGGCTACATAATATTCCATAGTGTACATATACAACAATTTATTAATCCATTTGTGGGATGATGGGCACTTGGGCTTCTTCCATAACTTAGCAATTATCAATTGCAATAAACATTCTAGTACAAATATCTTTTTTATAATGTGATTCTTGGTCTTCTAGATATATACCTAGTAGAGGAATTATAGGATCGAATGGTAGGTCTATTTTTAGTGTTCTAAGTGTTCTCCAAACAGTTTTTCAAAAGGAATGTATTAGTTTGCATTTCCACCAGCAGTGTAGAAGTGTTCCCTTTTCTCCACATCCACACCAACATCTGTAGTTTTGGGACTTTGAGATGTGGGCTAATCTTACTGAAGTTAGATGGTATCTCAAAGTGGTTTTGATTTGCATTTTTCTGATGATTAAGGATGATGAGCATTTTTTCATATGTCTGTAGGCTGTGTGCCTGTCTTCTTCAGAGAAGTTTTTCTTCAAGTTCCTTGCCCACCCTGAGATGGGATCACTTGTTCTTTTCTTGCTAATATGTTTGAGTTCTCTGTGGATTCTGGTTATTAAACCTTTGTCGAAGACATAACGTGCAAAAATCTTCTCCCATTCTGAAGGCTGTCTGCTTGCTTTACTTACTGTATTTCTGGCTGCTCAGAAGCTTGTTAGTTTGATCAAGTCCCAGTAGTGTATTTTTGGTGTTGCTTTGATTGCCCATGGGGTATCTCATAAAATATTCATGCAGGACAATTTCTTCAAGTGTTTTCCCTACACTTTCTTCCAGTATTTTTATAGTTTCATGTCTTAAGTTTAAATCTTGAATCCAGTGAGAGTCTATCTTAGTTAATGGTGAAAGGTGTGGGTCTAGTTTCAGTCTTTTACAGGTCACCAGCCAGTTTGCCCAGCACTATTTGTTAAATAGGGAATCTTTTCCCCAGTCAATGTTTTTAATTGGCCTATCAAAGATAAGGGTAAGTAGCTGGGTTCATCTCTTGGTTCTCTATTCTATTCCACACATTTATCTCTCTGTTTTTGAGGCAGTTCCATGCTGTTTGGATCACTAATGATTTATAGTATAGTCTGAGGTCTGGTATTGTGATTCCTCCTGCTTTGTTTTTATTTCTGAGTAATGTCTTGGCTATTTGAGGTTTTTTCTGATTCCATACAAAACAAACTATTATTTTTTTAAGATCTTTAAAGTATGACAATGGATCTTTAATAGGGATTGCATTAAAATTGTATATTTATTTGAGTAATGTGGATATTTTAACAATGTTGATTATTCCTAGCCATGAGCATAGTATGTTTTTCCATTTGTTAACATCTTCAGCTTCTCCTTTCTTAGAGTTTCATAGTTCTCTTTATAGAGATCTTTCACATGCTTTGTTAGGTAAACTCCCAACTATTTCTTCTTCTTTGGCACTACTGTGAACAGAATAGAATCCTTGAGTGTTATTTCAGCATGACTATTCTTGGTATATATAAAGGCTACTAATTTATGAGTGTTGATTTTGTAACCTGAGACGCTGCTGTATCCTTGATCACATCTAAGAGTTTTGTAATAAAATCCCTGGTGTTTTCCAGATATACCATTATATCATCTGCAAAGAGTAAAAGTTTGATCTCTTTTGACCCTATGTGGATACCCTTGATTGCCTTTTCTTGCCTAGTTGCAATGGCTAAGACTTCCATTACAATGTTAAAAAGCAGTGGAGACAATGGGCAACCTTTCGTGATTACTGCTCTGAGTGGAAATGATTTCAATTTAACTCCATTCAATATATTGGCTATGAGTTTGCTATTGGTGGCCTCTATCAGTTTAAGAAATGTCCCCTCTATACCTATTTTCTTAAGTACTCTGTGGAAGGATTCTGAATATTATCAAAAGCTTTTTCTGCATCAATTGAGAGTATCATATGGTCTTTTAAAAATTTTTTTTATATGCTGAATTATATTTATAGATTTATGTATATTGAACCAGCCTTGGGACCCTGGGATAAAACCAACTTGGTCATGGTGTATAATTTGTTTGATGTGTTGCTGGATTCTGTTTGCTAGGATCTTATTGAATATTTTAGCATCATATTCATTAGTGATATTGGTCTCTAATTTTCTTTTCTTGTTGGGTCTTTTCCTGGTTTGGGTATCAAGGTGATGTTTGCTTCATAGAATGTGTTGGGTAGTAGTCCTTCTTTTTCTATATTTTGGGGAAGGTTGAGTAATATAGGATCTAGTTCCTCTTTAAAGGTTTGGTAGAATTTGATGTGAAGCCATCTGGTCCTGGGCTTGTCTTTTTAGGGAGATTTTGTATAGTTGATGCTATTTCAGAACTTTATATAGGCCTGTTCAATATTTTCATTTCATTCTGGCTAAGTCTAGGAAGGTGGTGAGCTTCTAAGTATTGGTCTATTTCTTTCACATTTTCATATTTCTGAGAATAGAGTTTCTTGTAATATTCATTAAGAATTTTTTTTTTGAATTTCTGAGTTGTCTGTTACTTCATCTTTACCATTTCTGATTGATGAAATTAAAGATTTTACTCCTTTTTTCCTGGTTAGGTTAGCCAAAGTTAATCTCTTTTATTGAACTTTTCAAAAAACCAACTTTTTCATTTATTGATCTGTTGTATAAACCTTTTGTTTTCTATTTCATTTAATCCTGCTCTAATTTTGGTTATTTCTTTTCTTCTGCTGGGTTTGGGATTGGAGTGTTCTTCCTTTTTCAGTTGCTTGAGATGTCCCATTAAGTTGTTAACTTCCTCTCTTTCTGTTCTCTTGAGGAAGGCTTGCAGTGCTATAAATTTCCTTCTTAGGACTGCCTTTGTGGTATCCCAGAGGTTCTGATAATTCATGTCTTCATTGTCATTGTGTTCCAAAAATTTGGTCATTTCCTTCTTAATCTTGTCTCTGACCCAGCTATTATTCAGCATAAGATTATTTAGTTTCCATGTTTTTTGTATGAGTATGCAGATTCTTGTTGTTATTGAGTT